>JACEOJ010000085.1:754390-807449 GCA_013761285.1 Campoletis sonorensis
AGTCAACGATAGCAAAATGTCGAATTCTGAAACGAAAGGAGCAGTGGGTTTTACGTATAAAGGGAGTTCATCCTGGCAGGGAGTCTTCTCATGAGCTTACCGGCAGGCGCCAATATATCTATCTGTTATCCGAGTCACCACTACACTGTGAGCGGCCCGTCAAGCTAGGATATTAAACTCTGTGTATTGGTCGACGGCTTCTGTGGCTACGGCTGTGCTTGCCCTTGTTTGTACTCGATGCCATAGCAAACGGATTCACACATGCACACGTCCTTTTTATATACGATCCTTGATCCGATACATAAGAAGAAAAAAAAATAAATACCATTGAGCATTGAATGCTCGATGTGGATTTTAACGTCAAGCATATTCATCCAAACTCTATGACGTCGATGGATTTTCAGGAACATCTTCATATTGTCCTTTTTTTTCTTCTTTCCAGCTTTCATTCTTCGCTGGTGATTCAAATATTTCCGAATTATTGTGAAATTTTATGAATCGAATCTAATAATAGGTGAGCGGTCGGTGTCCCGAGGAGCCTCGAGTGAGGCCAACACTCGGTTGGGTGATCGCTTGGCCGTGTGGCGGCTCGTGTATCGATCGTCGAGCCGGAGGCACTTTTTTTCTGACTTGCCGATGGTGCTAAGCAGCTGAAACTTAATAAAATTGATAATTTGACAGTTAACCTTGGCCCGGAGTGCAAACGAGAAACGTCAGTGCTTCAGGAAAGGTCAGCCGTGGACGAGACTCTTGGAAGATTTCACGGGATCACGGAAATTCATTAAACTGGGAAAAAACTGGAGTTAGAGCGATGGAACTCGTAAATATCCGAAAAACAATGAATTAAATTTTTTCAGAAATTTTGATCTCGCTGAAACAAGAAATCAAGAAATATAAGTAAAAAAATTAGAAACTTGCACGTGAATTCAAAGTGTTTATTGATATTACGTACAACTTTAAGTATTTGTATGACAAAAACTTCGTTCGTTGGAATACTTCACCTCTAAGCAAATATTTTGTATGCCTAGCTGTGCGCTTATTATTAATTATCGAATGTACCAGCGTCAGCTCAACAGAGAAGCAGACTCTTTTTAATTGTCCCTCGTTTCTAACTCCTCATCATACGCGGCCATCACTTTTTCCATTATTTCCCATAACTTGTCTCGTGTCAGGTCCTGACAAAATACCTGCAATGAGAAATAAAAACATTTATATTATTCAAAGGTTCAATTTATTTCAGTTTAATTTATCCTAAATTCAGTTTTTTTATGCATCGAATGACAATTCGCTCAAATTTTGGGCTTTTTACACCGCGATCTTTAATGCCAACCGTTGGCAATGGTAAATATCATGGGGAACTTGAGGAATTTTGACGTCGTGTTGATAAATACAAATTTTGATTATAATTATTTATAAATTACTGAAAAATGGTTCAAATGGAAAAACTTACATTGAACCACGGCTGCTGATCACACTCGTCCATCAACGGGACAACAACACCATATATTTGCAAAGCTAAATTTATACAGGCTATGGCAACCAAATTTGGTGGATAATCAAGTACCGCTGCCGAATGATGGAAATCTTGTAATAACGCCATACTGGTCTTTGTCACGGGATATTTGTTCCATTCTTCATCTCCGAACCAAGCGTGTAACGATCGCAAATAATGCAGGATATACTAAAAAGAATAAAAAATTTCATCGTATTATTATAGTAACATATTTGATCCAACGTAGTGGTCTCGCCACAGTCACATTCAAAAGGTCTCTGATTAACGAGGTTCTATCGCTATAATCATGAAAGTATAGACAAAGTAACGGCAAAACGATCGAATACACGTTTTCCAAGATATTTTTTTGAAATTTTGCGTGAATCTTTTCGAGCGTCGTATTATAATGTGAAAAAAATTTGAGAAGGTTGCACCGTCTGGTAATCGAGATATTCAGTGTTTAAAATCGCAACTTTAACTCGAGGTCTCATGGGAAGTTACGAAAAAAGACGATATTTTACAACTAAGAGCTCGATTTCTATACGGTCAAACTTCCTCAAATTTGACCCACAGTTGAGTATGATTGTTAAGAAGATTCATACGAATTTTGAACAATTGAACTCGGAATTTATCGAACGCATGGGAAACGATCGAACCTCATTAATACTTCGTTCTACATTCGTTATGTATTCATCTGTCATTTCAAAAAAAAGGAATAAATCTGTCGAAAATTTCGGAGTCATTCCGTAAAATGTGAGTTCAATCTCTTGTACCTTATGCGGATGAGTCGGTGTTACTTGGAACTTCAGCATCCTCATAATGAGAAGCTCTGCTTGAACAATACCATCACGAATACTCCAGTACTGATCCCCCAATTCTAGGGGTTGAGATCCTCGTTGAAGGGTACTGGTCGTCACGTTCATAACATCACGTATTTTCAAAACATCATCCTTTACTTTTCCCGCGAGATAAAGGCAAGTCGCAGCAATCAGCTGGATTAAAAAATATTTTCGTCACACAAAACTGAACGAATCTTTTTTTTTGTTTCATTGTGTCCAAAGTTCGACTGCACTGTTTAGCTCTAAAATTTTGACACTTTCTTTACGATACGAGCTTTGAACCCATAGAGAAAACTTTTCAATACTGTTGTCGAACAGTTTGCAGAATAAACAAAATATGCACTAAAATATATTTATTCGAAACGTTGTTTTGTTGATGCAACTTGTATTTGTGTTTGTAGATTTTGATCACTTACGTAGCAGTCGTAGCCCTGGGCTGTGGCTTCTTTGAGGAATCGATGGTACAATGTGGTTGCTGTAGAAATCGTCAAAGGATGGGCTTCGAGCTTGAGTCCTGAAAGATGAAGAAAAAAAAATCTGCCGTTATTCATTTTGTTTGAACGATATTCTTGGAAAAAACTGAACCAATTGACAGAAAAATTGCATAAAAGAATTGAAAAATTGATCTCATTAAAATTTGAGAGAGATGGAATTTATTTATAAATCGGTAGAACTTACCACACTCAAAAATAAATCGTGAGACGGTGAACGGATCGCTGGCAGCAGTGTAGTCGATCGTTATACTCTTTTGTAGCGTGCTGCGTTTTTCACGTTGTAAAGCAAGGACATCAATAACGTCTTTCATTTTCGAGCTATGAAATAAATATAATTGGAGTTGAAAACATACATTTTTGTTATATCGGTTAAAAACGTGATTCGTGTGCAGCAAAAATTGTTATATTCTGTGAAACAGTTTTTCCATTGTGTATCGGTGTGCCCGTAAATCTAAAGACGTAATCGATATTTACTTGTGTTTAATTTGAGAATCGTTAATTTAATATTTGGTGAAAGTTCTAAACGTACGACAAAGTTGACTAAAAAATATTTTGAGTTATATTAATAATAAGGTGATTGACGTTTAACCTCAAAGTTTCAGTCGGCGTTGGTTCCGAAGGGTTCATTGTACGTATTCACGACTCATATAGTAGTGCAAATTGTCTCAATCAAATTCCTCTTATATTTTCGTCACTTTGATATATTTTTATTGAATAAATTCAATAAAAAAGCACACTTACTATTCCGATCGTTCACCTTCACGGAGTGCTTTTCGTACATAAATTGTTTACTGTTTTCATTTTATTCCCTCAAGTAAATTCAAACCGCAAAAGTTCAAGCTAGCTGTTCGGTCGGTAAGTGAGCCTACCTCGATAAAAACATGAAAACTTTAGACAGCTGAAGACGTTCAGCAGTCAGCAGAAGACCCAGAGGACGTTGAGGGCAGACTTTCGCGAAAACACATGAGACATGAAGATAAATAAAAATAACAAAATCGTTGGTTCGCACCACTAGTTTTTGCGTATTCTCACCAACATGTATTTATATTTTTGTATATCGTAAATGTATAAAAATAGCGAGTTTATTTGTGTTGAACGACCAATTAAATAATTCTAAATAAACGGTATTTTATCTTATGTCGTGCAAATGGATAAGTTGCGTGTACAAGTGCAATCATTCGTTTTGCGTCAGGGATGCAACAATTGGAAAAATTGTTATAGATATTTGATTCATTATAGAGGTTATGTGGACGATGATAAAAAAAGTGTAAAGCCAAAACAATCGATGGGTTTTCGAAAAAATTGGATGTCACGATATATGAATTACATCAAAAGTTATCAAACAACGTTGGAAAAGAATTTTCCAAAGCCTATGCACGTGTACAGAGTATTTAGCATCGGATCCAAAGATTTTTTTTTAGACTTAAGAAAGTATATTTCCGTTAGAAAACAACATAGAAAAGGTGGACTTAAATCTTTAACTCACGAAGAATTACAATTGTGGTACACGTTTCCCAACGATTTAGTCAAAATATCGCCACTTTTAATAGTCTCCGCTATTCCCTTTACAAATTATATTATTTTCCCAATGGCTTATTTATTTCCACGATTACTGTTGACTTCGCACTTCTGGTCCTTGGAACAACGTTTCAATTTTATGTTGCATTATCATAAGAAACGATTGAGGCATAACAAACCTTTGTTAAGATGTTTGCAAAGCAAACTAGAAACAATCAAGTCTCCAATAAAAATCAAGTGGAGCGGTATCATTGCTTGTCTGGGTAGTGGAACACATCCCAGAACTTCCGATATTATATCGTCCATTCAATTGTTCTCCGGGCCACCGTACTCGTTGGACTCGTTAACGAGAAAACACACGGTACAACGAATTCTTAAATATTTTATAAATCAATGCTAAACAGTCCTGGACAACTGGTCAACCGACGATTGAAGCTTGGAAAATTTGTCCCTAGATCACTTTACAATAATACATTAAATGCTAAAAAAAATCGAGATCCAAATCATCTTAATTTGATCAAAATCAAACAAAAGTTCCACAACAGATGATTCATGCCTGCTATCAAAATATTGAATTATAAAAAACGAAATGACAAAACATCAAAAAACTGTAGCCCCAGATGCAAAAAAGGTTGATTTTTCAATAGAATTCGATCAATACCCAAAATTGATCATTACTCCAAATTATGGGACACAAAAACACGGACATAAAATTCGTTTTCATTTAACTGCCTCTGTACGGTCGAACTGGATTCATAACAGTAAATGACCGATAAGATTTCCGCCATGGGGAAGATATATAACTTTACTTTGTGTTGTAGAAAGAGTTACTGGCTATTCATGGGATGAGTAGATGGACGCCTCGCAGGAGACAGAGACTATACGAAAGAGGAATATTAATATTATCGATGGACAACTCAATAAAGAGGGAAGGAGGTCCCAGCAAGCTGCCGAACGAAGCAATACGTTGGGTGGGCTATGAAATATGATAATTCAACTTCTATTTTAGCCCACATCCCATTCACACCTCATTCAATAGCATCCCAATAAACCCAATGACGAAACGTGCGATCGACGAAAAATGGAGCAAAATGAGTCTTTTTTGCAGAGAATATTAATTACGCAGGCACTAAGAAAATTATCTTCAGAATCTTTCTCAAAATAAATAATGAATGAATAATAATTCAAATAAATTCAAAATAAATCATTGCAATAGATGCACATTGTCTATATCTGCTTTGAATTAAATAAATTTCACGTTTCAGGCTCTATCATTCCGAGGAGTCAATCCAGCAAACATGCCACGAGAAAGTATGCAAGATTGGCTTGAGAATTGGTTGCAAATTTCGAAAGAAGTGGACGAGCGCAGTATATCGCTTTTATTACATAGTCCAATTTTATTAGCGTATAATTATCCGACCAATTGGACGCTTTTGTATCATTAAAAGTATATTTAATAAATCAATCAATCGATGTATTTATACGTAAGATTTGAACGTGAGTGGAAGCTTGTTACTTACGACTTTCGATAGTGCCGCGAGTTGGACAGTTTAGAATGTCTACGACGCTTCAACGCCATTGCCTTTCGGTACTGTATTAAAGGAAACAATTCAACTTTACTCCACTAACAAAATGGACTGCAATTTCGAATTATAAGAAAACGCCTGAGAAAAAGAAATGACTATTTTGGAGAAAACGTGCATCTAGTCTAAAAAAAATAAGCTTTAAATAAAAAATCGTCATTTTATTCACTACAGACTACAAGAAAAAAGTTGGAAATTTTGCTAAAACTACACCATAGAAAAGGAGCTAGTCTACATTAATAAAATCATGTAAAAATATCATTTAAAAAACTCGCACATTTACTGAATTGTACAAAAAAATTAAACGACGCTGTTTCTATGAAGTATTTCGAAATTATTATGTTGCTGATGCAACAGCTGGAAAATGTGCAAAGAAAATGAAGGTATGAAGCAAAAAAAGATGAAAAATGTCTTAAATTTACACAGAAAGTCCTATACAGCGAATATTTATCGACCAAACAACCGTAGCAACGAAAAACACAGAGTATGGTTAAGACATAGTGACAGTTTGAGTAACGAAGCTTGATTATCTCAAAACTTACGTGTTTTAATGTTTTAATGACAGATTGGTCCATAGATAGTACGTTTTTAATGCGTTTGCACTTTTTTTTCGTGATTTTTGTGGGACGATTTGACATTTGAAGAACTTGTAATGAATTACAATGCCTCAGCGTCGAAGTGACTCGTCGAAAAAAATTGCGGACCGCGGTCGAACCAACAGTTCTTTACAAATCCGACCAATAACATCAGAACGGTCACGCCGAGAACTTATTCGCGGAGCTGTTACCGCCTTTCAACATAGAACAAATGTCAACATCGTAGAGCACGGCGTTGACTTGACTCCAAAGTTTTTAATCGACTCGTCTTATCCACCCATTGAAGATAAACAACTAACTGCACTCGACAATATTGGCATCAGTCAAAATGGCAGCACATCACAACTCACTATCATTTCATCGGGTAACAATGATACACTCCGGTCCAGTTCTCTCAGCCTCGTTAAATCTTCGTCCATGCATACTAATGTTTTACCTTCCGCTGAAACGATGCACAGCATTTTATCAGCTCGAGGATGTGGCAACGGATCTCAACAAGATTCCGACGACGATCAGGCTCCATCTCAATTTTGTTTGTCGAGGTAAAAGCTTATTTATCAATTAAGATTAAGAAGACTGTTTAAAAATCAATTCTGATTTGTATAGAAATTTAATTCGTCGAAATGATGAATGTAATTTGATGAAATTCCATTAAATTAAAGTGCATTATTTTTTTCTAACTTATAAATGACATTTTTGAGAAAAATACTAACAGTTTTTTTTTTTTTTTAAATGTAGATACGACTCCAGCATCTTTTATATGAAGTCAGAACATGGGATGATAACAATAAAGGAGACAGAAACCTTTTTCCTATTCGAGATGCCTCAGTTGACAGCTGATCTACAAACTCCGGAAGGTTTAATGGTCCAAGAAGCTAATGAACGTTACAAGTACATAACCGTGGGTGGTGGCTCGAACAGGAAGCTGATAAACGCTGAAACGCAGACACCCAGAACGCATACTAAGCCGAGAGCGACTTACGTTGGTCCTGACAAGCGTCACAATCGTGGAACGTTCGTTAACAATTGGGTGATGCACGATACTTACGAGAATCTTGACTCTGTTGTTAACGATAAAGAACGTAGTATTCGTTCGATCAATTCTGCAGCTCAGACAATCGCTGCCCAGGTACATTCATTTTTATTGTCACAATAAAAACGATGGTAATTCATATTTTAAATAAAAAATACTCCATTTACAGATTCGCCACAAAAAACTGATACGCAACGAGTTGTACGAGGAAAGTGCAAGCCTGCAGGACGATCTTATTCGCATTTTCAACAAAGTATCTTTCTGTGATGCTGTGAGAGTAATGGAACGAATAATAGCCAGCAACTTGTACATTATTCCACAAAAAAGGTTCAAAGACTTGATAAAAAGAGATCCATGCAGACTGGATCTGGAATTCACGTATTCCCTGGACCTCTTGTGGACTCATTCGTGTTCTTTGACTCAGGGTAGGAAAGTAAGTTGTCTTAAATGGAACCCTGTTAATTCGGATCTTCTGGCTGCTGGATATGGGACTCGTTCGTCTGACAAGGATGGTTTGATGTTAATTTGGTGTATGAAGAACCCGAGTCAGCCCGACAGAATTTATCGGTTCCCTTGTCCAGTCTCTGGAGCTGATTGGAGCAAAAAAAAGCCTAACCAGTTGGCCATTGGGTTTTATGATGGTTCAGTGATCGTAATCGACGTCAGTAAAAAAGATTTGATCGTATTGAGGAAAAGTTCTCGTCTTACGTCGCCATCGTACTCGCCACATTGGCAGGTTCAATGGTGGATCGAGGACGAACAATATGACAATCAAGAGCACATTTACACGAGCAACCAGGATGGCAGAATAATGTGTTATCGAACTGGAGAAGATTTTACGTCCACGGAAATGATGAGAATCCCAAGAATCGAGAGCCAAATCGGAGGAATCAAGAGAACCAACGAATGCAATCTTTACAACATTCCAATAAGTCGAAACCCTGGTGCACTTTTGCTCCAGAGACATCCCAACCAAGCTCCCATCTATTTTGTTGGTACCGACGAGGGATGCATTCATCGCTGCTCAACGAATTATCTTCATCAACACATCGACAGCTTTCTTGCCCACGATGGGCCTGTTTACTCTTTTGCATTCTCACCGTTTTGTCACAAAATATTTTTGACCTGTGGAGCTGATTGGTGCACGAGAATTTGGGTCGATGGAATCATCGAACCTCTCGTTACACTCTCCACGAATATTGCTTGTGTTCGTGGAGCCACCTGGTGCCCTATTAATTCCACCGTTCTTGCCAGCATTGTCAACAACGAAATTTGCATCTGGGATATTAAACGAAAAATTTATAGACCCTCATCAATCACTTCTTCCACCAACAGTCACGTATTTGTTTCCATTCATTTTACTAGCAATGGCAAACAGCTCGTCGCTGCAGACACTCACGGTGACATCCACATTTACACTCTCGAAGGAATGCCCTTCCCACCACTCGACCAAACAACTCTTCTCGTTAAATCTATCGAAAAAGCTCTTGTTACGAAACCTGCTCTTTTACGAAAAATAAAAAAAATTGGACATCCTTTCTAATTCGGTTTTTTCATCTCTTCTTTTTATTTACTTGAAAAATACGTTTTGAAAATAATATCCGCGACGAAATTATTGCAGTGGAAAAATATTATTCGTGCCCGGTAGTGAAAGTTTAAAAGGATTTCGAAATCTTTAGAAATTTTTGACAATCCACTGGTGAAAGTAAATATATAAATTTTCTTTCGTTTACGATTTCTAATTTTTCCATTGTAACTTTTTTTATTTTAATCGCTGAGTTTCTCGTTTTAGGAAAAATACCAGTGCTGTTAATATTTTCAAAAAAATTGCAACTTTTATTCTGGAACGATCGAATGAAAGAAAATTGAAAATATTATTTATCGTGTTTCTGCAAAAAGTTCTTAATTTTTATTTGCAATTGACAAATTTTTTATTTTAATGCAAAATATAAAAATAATATTTCGCAATAAATGTGTCTGTGGAGAAAAAAATGGTTAGTATTGGAGTCAAAATCACGTACAGTGATGTTTATGTTGGCGTCATTTCGATGCTAGAAAATTCGTTATTGTTCTGTAGTATTTGCAATAAACCGCGTGGAAAAACAGTTAAAAATAATTTTTTAGGGAGGATTCAGATGTAAACAGAGATCGATGCAGAGAAGAGATTGAAAGTGAGCCTGGTCCAGTCGATAAAAGTTCGTACGGCGCGGGACCTGGGTTCGAATCTCGTCGAACACCGCAATTAATGTTTGAAGCTTTCTTCAAGTGTTTCCAATGTGATCGCAGTGGTTTGTAGTCCACCTTATAAAATTCATGTTCTCACCTATCTGTGATTCCTAACGGCTTTCTTCGGTCGTGTATACCGACCGACTGATCCGTGGTATGTGGTGTCCGTTGCATATGTTGCATCAAAATTGAGGAGGAGGTGCCAACCTAAGCACCTCTGGTGGCCGTGCTTGAAATACTTGTCAGTGTATTCATAATACTTGCACTTGTTAGATCAGCTGTGCGGATCCGTAAAAATCTGACTACTAATTGTCATTTTGAATTTAAAATCCGATCGATAAACTTTCTCCATAAAACCATAAATTCGTGATACGGTGATGTGATGTAGTTCGAATATTGTTGAAGCTTCGTTAGTACAGCGTACAACGTTTTTCTGCTGAGAAGAGAATTCCTTCCTAACCTCCGTTCCGCTTGGTTCAAGGTAAATATATATTATTTCCGTACGATTGCATTTCATAAACGATACATACTCAGCGTACCACAGTAATCGATTATTTCAACAAAAATAAATCCTTGTTGAACATTACTCCACCACAATATTTAATAGAAAAACTAAATACTTCAAGTTACCTTGATTTTACATTCATCGAGTTATCTCGGACGTCATGTACGAGAAATCGAGTGTGAATTTCGTTAACAATTCGAGCAAAATGTGTTATGGCATAAATAATTGAATATTCTGATTGCATTATCAACTTTTGATGACAATGACATAATGGTCTGCATAATTTAGTCATTGAAAGTTGTTTCTCAAAGTATTTGATATATTGTTAATGAGCTTTCACATCACGTGTTAAATTAGCACCTAAAATAAAGACCACATTACTATATTTACTTGAATACGATACCATTGATTTCAAAGAAAAAATAAAGGTCTTTTTTTTTTTTTAAAGTCACTTACTAAAGTGAAAACTTGATGTTTTCATTTTTTTTAGCAACTGAATCTTTTCAATCAAAGAAATTTCGAATTTTGTTTCCAGTACGTTTTTTTTTCGATTTCTATAAGATTTCCAATCCAATTCAAAAGTAAATCTCTCATCAAGTGTCATTGAATTGAATGTTTTTCAGATCCAAAGCTTTGCATTTGGACATTTTCCAGTTTGTGCTCCACAGTATAAAGCATCAAGATGCCGCTGAGTGCTGGTGAGTGTTTTCATGATCCTGTCATTATGGTATTAATGGATTTTGAACAGTTTTTAACGCCATAAGAATATTAATTCCTGGTCAGTATCGAGATGTCTGGTTTTCTTCATAATTTCCTCAAGTCTGCAGTCAGTCTTTGTGTCAACAACTTTCACAGTTTATAAAATGTCTTAAAAAAAGTTAAGATGCAAATACACGTAATCAATCGAAGAAGAGACGTGATTCAATAAACGAATAAGATATTTTGACGTCCACTAGTCTAATTTCTGTAATAAGAGGAGAAAATCCGAGCCCTTCATATTCCCATTTAGTATTTATAATTGTTTAACTAACTTATTACTTTTCCATCTTATTTACCCCACGACAGATGTGTCGACAGCCCTACACTTATTGGAACATATTCACGAGCGAGTGGATGACTGCAGCGATCAAAAGTTCCAAGCGCACATTACCAATGATTTGACAGCACTCATTTCGCTCCTGGAGGATCCAACTTTTCGCAGTATCATCGCCATCCAGGATTCCCTCGCCGATTTAAATGCCCAACTTGGTCAACATCCTTCCATTTTACCTGGAGACTTTGATATCAATCTTAGCGGACAGCTCGAATTATCGGTTCCTAGTACACCTTTGGAACCATTGGCAGCCAATGTTTATCGAGACTTGTATCACGAGAATGAATTGGACGATCAAAGAGTCCCTGTCGCACCGCTCACTCACAGCAGCAGCGAAGATACCAGTGGACAGGTAACAGCTTTCTTTGTTTCGATATTTATCAACTTTCCGTATCAAATAATAACTTTCTCGCCTTAAAAGGCACTCTTTTGCTTTCTACATACAAATTTCATCGAAAATCTCATTAAAAAATCACAAATATCGGGTTTTTCGGGTCTAGGTAGTGCTTCGGATATTCATAAATTTCATAAAAGTATAAACAATCATTTTATTTGTTATATAATTTGGAAAAATTTCTTCAACATTCTTTGTACAGTGGTTTTTGTTGAAAAAAGCAAAGAAACAACTAAATTTACGAAAGGCAAAATGATTCAAAGAGTTAAACTCGCTCTGGAACAGAAATTTTGTTGCATCTGTGAGTAAAAAGGAAAAAAGTGGGTAAAACAAAGAAAAATTCGACTAATTCATTACTTGAACAATATTAAATTATTTTTTTTATATCCATTTATGCTCAGGTTACAAGTCCGAGCATGGTATCAGACCTCATAGGTATTCCAGCGATAACAACTCCAACATATGCAAAGGAGTTTCAAAAAGTTATAGAAAGTGCAGCAAAAGGTCGTCAAGTATGCACTGTGCAGGTAAAAAGACACAATTTTCATATTCAATTTTTTTTATTGTTAAATATTTAAACATACGAGCCACCGATGGGTGAGGGGTCAGTGTGTGACCCTGGCGATCTCTCAAATTCGGCAGTTTCCACTGAGGTCAATACTTGGTTGGATGACCAGACAATTTTTCTCAATTTCTTTTGCTCTAAATCGCAAACGTGACAGGATATTGCTTGAATCTGTCGAAACATGGAATATTTCTCGAAAAAATATTGCATATTTGCAGAAATATCGCAAAATATTGCAAAAAAAAACATCACACACATTTTTTCACTCTTTTTTTGTAGCCTTTTGCTTCAAAAAATTATGCAATACAGATTTTTGATATTGAAAAAAAATAAATGACGAATGTCACACTTTTCCCTTGCAGCTGTTCAAACCAGAAGGTAGCAACCTTGGTTTCAGCGTCGTTGGACTTCGTAGTACAGACAGAGGCGAACTGGGAATATTTCTTCAAGAGATACAACTCACTGGAATCGCTGGCTGGTAAGTCCCATTTTCATTTTTTTCCATTATTCAATCCCATCCCATCCCATTCATTAATGAGATTTATGGGACGGGAATTAATGATTATTTTTATTGATCATTATCACAAGTTTAGAAGCATCTTGAGGTATTTATAATTTTATCGTTACTTCTGCACAATAACCCTAAATCGTGAATACGACGTACCAAAAAATCGGCTGATTATTTGATGACCGTTCTGTTTTTTTTTGAGCATTACGTTACAATTTTTGGCTGATTTTATTATTGGATATTAATGTGTGCAATGTTTTAAGAAGGGCTAAATTTTTTCACGTTGTTTTGAGTCGCGAAGTACTGAAATTTGTATGAAACAAATCCCAAAATAATTGTTTGAAATTTTCCGGAATCCAGGACTCGCTCTACATTAGGATGAAAACGTAGGAATATTTTTGTCCTGCAAACTTGAAGGATTGTTAAACTTAGTCTGCCTTCTGCGATCGTAAATCCCTTGAGACGAGCCTGAAAAAAGTCTTATTTTCGCCTCTCAAAACTGACCCTCGGTTGTCAACGAAACTTGGAAATATTTCTACAATTTCTAAACAAAGAGTAGCTGAGACAAATTTTTTCCCCATAGACGATTTCGGCCTCAAAACGATCCCAGGAGATTCTTATTTTCTAGCGACGTTCACACAAAAATATCCTGACAGCTTGGCTTCACAAATAAACATAAAAAAATGAATTATTTCTTATTAATTTTTGCCTTACAAATAACAAAAAACAAATAAATAGAATCAATGTCGCGAAATATTGTTTTGAAAATGAAAAAAAAACACCCCCATCCTCCTTCCTCCGAAATAAAATTAATTTTACATCATTAATTAGTCATAAACAGGGTCGAAAACAAAAATTGAGAGCAATTTTAGGTCGAAACCACGATTCGCAATATTTTTCAAAAGAGAATTCCAATAAATATACGACGAGTGACATGCTCGAGCTTTACAAGCTCACGAATATACAGTTTCTGCGTCGAATAAAAAGTATTGAATTGGGTTGTAAGTATATCAAAGGGCGTCACCCCATTGTAAAAAAAAAATTGTATATTCCATCGAAAACTTTCGACCAAATTCAATTCAACGATTTCTTATCATTCCAAAAATCTGTAAACACCTAAAAACTCGTTTGTTTATTAACAAATGATGAGAAATAACACAAATCTTATAAATCGTATGCCTGTCAAAGCTTTTTCATTAATTCAAAGATAGTTGTGAACCCCTGTGATAGAAATGAAGCTTTCATTGAGTTGCTCTGACGGGATGGAACGTTTGTTACATACCTGGTTGCCATCTGTACGACGCATGCTCTGAACAATCAAGCAAACACGAAAATTAGAACATCACGAGCAAAGGATGAAAGTAAAAAAAAAAAAAAAATAACAAACAAAAAAGCAAAAATAACAAATGTCAGTCTCGTACAAAGCTTCGTAGACGATCACGTGGAAAATCTGACAGATTTTTTTGTCTTCCATGCCCTTATGTGTAGCCGGTACGACGTATAATGCCCCAACACTTGATACGACCTTGTCGCGGTCTCATCGATCGTTGACTCAGTCTACACTGCTACGAGTAATATACCACGACCCATATCTGACATTGTGCAAGTTCGTTTATTGAATTTGAGCCTAGAATGCACTGTTACTTCTTAACAATAAATAGTGAACTGTCATTTTGTTGAATCTCATTAGGCATGTTCAGTGAACAATACAATTATACTTCGGTTCTTATATTATGCACGTGGTCTTCTACGATTGCAACATGTGTTAGTTACATCGATACCGTAGGTCTCTCGTCAGCTTTAATACTAAAAGACAATGTGAATGCTTTAGGTTTGTTTCGTGTTATTTAGGATTTCTCGTCGTTTTGACAGTTGCATGATTTTTAATTGATAAAGTAAATGGCTTCGTTGATTTATCAATGAAATTTTTTTTTACAACCAATAACAATCGTGATTCGGATCCAATTTATTCGTCACACATGTATGCATCATTTTTATATTTTTAATTACCTTTTTGAGGCTCGTTTAAGGTTTGAATTTAGGTTCTTATTGCACCTGGAGTTTGACATTAAATTAATAATTCTGCTGTGGAGAAATTAAGTTATAATCACTACTTTGGTTCTGCCTTTTCTTTCAATTCAGGTCCTCATAGCACTTTTAACTTCTTTCATCTGGTACGAGATGTATTCTTTTGAATTTTGTTCTGATCACAATTTGTAGAATTCTTTGTGTTCGTGATTTTGTTTGCTTACTAATTCGCACGTGTTTGAAAGTGCAGACGACAATGATTTTTCATCGTCCAATAGGGCACTGACTTTGAATATTTTTTTATCACATCGAGCACATGTTATGAAATGAGTTTTTTTTTCAGATCATTTGTTATTAAAACAACAAGAAAATTTTGATCGGATCGTGTTGTAAATTCGATGCTTTTTGGAAATTTTATTCACTAATTATTGATATTTCGGTAGAAATAATGGTTCGTATCACGAAGTTTGCTACGAAAATCCATTTCCTGTCAGAAGCCAAATTAACACATTAGACCGAATGAAATATTCAAAAAAAAGAAAAAAAAAAAACACAAATTGTCTAAATATGAAATTTCTCCTAGACTCTCGAAATCATTTAATATTTTTTCCAAGTCTTGCAGACCGCCACAGGCTTAAAATATGCAAAACCAATGTCTATTTTACGAGTCATTAGTGATAATGTAAATTTTAAAAGCTCTTCGAAACCCATGACCCAGAACTGTCGTTCGAAGTACATTTTCACTAAATCCTGTTTTTCATTGATTTTTCATCGTACCATCGATATCATCGATTTATCACGTGATGAAAAATAATAAAACTTGATAATTTGTGCAATTTCTCTTATTTTTCGTCAGAACAATTGATTTTATTTCAAGAATTTTTGTGCTTCGTTATTAATACAAATTACGAAAAAAAGAAAGATAACTCGAACAACAGCCCACTCCTGGGAAGTGTATGTTTTTTTTCGACTTAAAGAAGTTTGAAAAAATATCAACGACTCTGTTCATTAGTGAGAACACCTCGGGCAGTGGTACTGAAGCGAAAGGGTTTAATAAAAAATGTTTGAAAAAGTTGGAGTATCAAAAAATAATGACTTCGTCATTTTGGTGGACAGTTTTTCAGCTTTCGCGGAAACGAGGTAGCGGGGGTGGACATTGCAGAATTTTGTGTAATTTTGTGAGCTGAGAAAAATGTATCGATTCCCTTTACGGAAATAAATAGACTAAAAAGACTTATAAATTTACGGATTTTCCAAAGAGACATTTTTTGTCGTTTTTTTTTTTCATGTCGCAGTCCTTTTGCGAAATTTCCTTCTGTGGCAACAAATCGACCGTCATTTCATTACTTTGATTTATTGTGACTGAAAAAGAATGAAAAAAATATTTTCTAGCTACTGCGTAACTTATTAATCTTCGATATTTTAAATTATTATGTTTCAGTGATGGTCGACTCGTAGAAGGCGATCAAATATTGGCTATCGATGGACAACCGTTGGATTCTAATATATCGCACGAACAAGCGATTTCTATACTTCAAAAAGCTCGTGGGCTTGTCGAGTTAGTCGTTGCCAGGAGCAGCCCAGGTGAGGCTTTACTTTAACATTTTTCTACACGCTTTTTGGGGGAGGATTCTCGCTGATATTTTTGAATCATCGAGGTCACTATCTAATGATAATATTCAATGATTTTTTCATTTATTTTCTCGTCCTCGACCAGAAATATCGTTCAATGACAGAATTTCCAAAACGATTCGAAAGTTTTGGAAGTTTTAAGTACGTTAGTTTTAAAATACATTAAATTTATAAATTTCATGTAAATATTCAAAATATTTTAGATCATTCAAAGTTATTATTCACAACAAATCCTGTTTTTTATTCTCGCAGCAAAAACTTTGCGTTGAATCTTCAGTTTTTTCAAAAATTTTCTCATACTCCATTTGTCAAGAAAATAAAATGAATAAGAAACGTATAACTCGTCAAAATGTTGTCACAGAATTCGATTTTATCGCACAAACGGATGAAGCATATGTGGCTTCAAACTCAAACGGAGCTACAGGAGAGACTGGCTCAAGCATTAGCCCAGCAGCTCCTGGGAATCAAATTCCTACCGAGAAAGACAATTCGACGTCATTATCTATTGGCACCCAAGAAACTACACCAGCAACTGCTGCAACACACGGAGGACTCCTGATCGAAAGAAGTCCCTCCGCAATTAGTGACACTTCTAAAACTAGCTCTGACATGGTGGTGAGTTTTTTTTCATTTATTTTACAGTTGCTTATTTGTAAGATTATGACTGGGTCGGAACGAGTAGCAATTTATTTTTTTCGGTGACTTTTCCCTGGAGAAAATAAAGAATAAATTTTTTTAATTAAATAAAAAACGTATTTTTTCTTTGTTGTTTTTTTAGCTAAACACCGAATGGGCACAAGTGGAAGTAATTAATTTAATCAATGATGGAAGTGGCCTGGGTTTCGGGATCATCGGTGGACGAAGTACCGGTGTCGTTGTCAAAACTATCCTCCCTGGAGGTGTTGCCGATCGCGTAAGTTGTTTAGTCATTTTTTATAACAAGTTACGTGCATCATCCAAGTGGCAACTGAACAAACGAAGAATCTTATAAACCTTATTCTTAATTTTTAGTCAAGAAATCCTTGTCCATTATGTGTTTTGGATTTCCATATTTTTTTAAAAATATTTTTATATTTTTGGCTGCTGGATGCAACGTCATGAAATAAATAAATAAAAGGAAACAACTATTGAAAGTTTCTGGACTCCAAGAGCTGTTTTCTTTTAATTTATTTAAGTGGTTTTGATACTTAGGCTGCCCAACGAATGAATGGAAAAAATTTGTACAAAATACGTGGCAACGAATGATGCTGCTTGACATTCTCCCGGACTTTAATTAAACAAAGACATTATTTGTTACAGGATAATCGGTTGCAAAGCGGTGATCATATTCTCCAGATTGGCGATGTTAATTTACGAGGAATGGGCAGCGAACAAGTTGCTGCAGTTTTACGACAGTCTGGAACACATGTCAGGCTCGTTGTTGCACGACCAGTTGAACCGACATCGCCAGATTATCAGGTTTGATTGAAAGCTTATAGAAAAATCAGTTATTATGTTACAAAAATTGTGTATTTGCATTTTAAATATTTTATGTTCGAATTTTTTGTTATATTTTTCTAGAAAGATTCAATAATTTCATTTAAAAAAGTTGGTGTGTCGTCGAATGAACGATTTTTCAAAAACTGACGTCAGATAAATTCGAAAATAGAAATTTTGGAGACAATTTTCTAAAGAAAAACTGAAAACCAAAACAACACACAATAACGAAGATGCTGAGTCGAACAGCAATAAAATTTGCAAATTATTTTCGTCGTTTAGGCCCTTGGAAGTCACGCACCGATCGTCCCCACAAAAATCCTTGGAGATCCCGATGAACTGGATAGACACCTCGAAAACAACGTCCCTGAAAGCTGTAACAGTCAAAAGCTTCGACATAGCACAGACTCTGAGAACGGTGGCATTTACATTCAAGACCAAGACATCGAAATTCATGTGAGTTGAACGATTGAAAAATAATGGAAGTTATTTCAAGCTTATCAGATTCTTCGGAACATTTCTTAGATCAAATTTTGTTGAAAACGTCGAAAATCACAAAACAATTAAGATCATTTTTAATTCATTGTCAATGCAGTAAATGAATCATTTTGACTGATGAATTATTTATCATTTCAGACGAGACCTAGTCTCATTATGGACATCGTACGAAATCCAGTACCAATCGGTGTTACACCAACTATTCCGGTTATTCCTCCGACTACCCAAATGCCACCACTACCGGTCCTTTCCATGGATCCGATTGACGTTAAATCTTTGCCTGAGATGGAAAGGTTTTCTGTTGAACTCAAAAAAGACACTTATGGGTTAGGCATCACGATAGCAGGATACGTTTGTGAAAAAGGTAATTATCTTTTGTGGAATTGTAGTCAAAATTTTCCATGTAGAATGATAAAAAAATTGGTAAACACAAAATTACATGAGAAATCATGTTTTTTTTTGTAAATTATCTTTCGATCGAATTAGTTTCGTTCTAATAAATTCTGTTAAATAGTGTTGTGTTAAATGTTCTGACAGAACATTTTATAAACTTGTTTCTTTTGATTTTCAAATAACAGAAGAACTTTCGGGAATATTTGTAAAAAGTATCAGCAAAGGAAGTGCGGCTGACTTGAGCAATATGATTCGAATAAACGACCGAGTGGTCGAAGTCGATGGTCACTCTTTACAAGGATATTCCAACCACGAAGCAGTCGAAGTTTTACGAAGCACAGGACAAAACGTTTTACTGTGCTTAGAACGATATTTAAGGGGACCAAAATATGAGCAATTGCAACAAGCTATTGCGGCCAGTGAATCGAGAGTACCACAACCCAGTTCACCATCGATTGCAAGTCTCCCGAGTTTTCCTATGAGTGCAGTAAGTTCATGAGAAACGAATATAAAAAAAGCTAAACGTGATTTCATCCTATAGTCTGAAAGTTTTTTGTTCCCTTATAACTTTGCAGCCAATTATCAGTTTGCAAATACGTAAAAACATATTTTACTATTTATAGTTTATTTTGTATTTATTCAACATATTTTCATTTAGTGAAATACACTACAAAATGGAGACAGGGAGGGATGGTTCGAGAGAAACGTAAAAAATAGATAAGAGTTTAAAAAAGTTATGAGAAATCAGAAATTCGAGATTATGTATGGAGGAACATAAAATCTGATCGTAAAAGTATAACGACAAAAATGATGGACTGTATTTTAGGATGGAGAAACAACGACTGACATCGAACCAGAAGGAGAATCGCATACAACAGTGGACAGTGCAATTTTAATCGAAGCTGCATGTGCTGAAGTCAGCGATGACACAGATTTGGGTGTACACAATCAAGCGTTGCTGAGCGACACATCGTGCGAGCTTACTCCACAGATTCGAGCGGCAATTAAAGCCAAATGGCAAAAAATACTCGGGAAAAATACCGAGATAGTGGTGAGCAGAAATTCTTGAGGAATTAATTGAACATTTATCGATAATAATAATTTATCGATATGGTTTTAATATTAATGGCTGTTTTGTTGTTGTTTTTTTTATATTTTTCCTTGCAGGTAGCGCAACTCAATAAATTCGCCGAAGGTAGTGGACTCGGCATCAGTTTAGAAGGTACAGTGGACGTTGAAAACGGACAAGAAGTAAGACCTCATCATTATATCCGCTCCATTCTTCCCGAGGGACCGGTAGGCCAAAATGGCATTTTGCGCTCAGGCGATGAACTTTTAGAGGTGAGGAAATCTCTTCTCGTTTTCACGCAGGAAAATTCAACCCGCGGTGCTGACAGTGATAACATCATTTTTATTCATATCCCAGGTTAATGGATATCGATTATTAGGAATTAACCACATGGAAGTTGTAACCGTTCTCAAAGAATTGCCGATTAACGTGAGAATGGTATGTGGACGAAACATTGATTCCCACGATCCTTTGTGTCCCATTGACACAGCTCAACATCAAGCAGCTTTTCAAACGAGGGTAAAGTATTTAAACTTTTTGAAAAATAATTAGAACGACCTCTTCGTCAATGAATTTTTCAAATGCCACTTCTTCAGTGGAATTACGTTTTCAATGGGCTTTTTATAAAGATTCACGCTTTTACTACTTTTTTCACCATAACATAGTGTCGAAAAATTCGATGCTGCCGAAAAAATGACTGTTTTTTACTCCAATTCTTTGATCGTGCGATTTAATACTAATTTTATTAATCTCTTACAGAGCATTTTAGGGGGATCGCTTCAGAATTTATTGCCCACAATGGATCGCCTGGTGAAAGCAAAGTCCGATGGTTCCTTAGCTTCCACGACTACAGCTACTGTTACGGATGCCAGCTTGAATAAAATGAAATCACGATCGCTCGAACCGTTAACGGGATTAGCAATGTGGAGCTCTGAGCCCCAAATAATTGAATTAGTTAAAGGAGAACGAGGCCTTGGGTTTTCAATATTGGATTATCAGGTGAAAAGACGCGATAAACCAACAGTTTCAAAGCATGATCAATTGTTTGGTTAATCACATTTTTAGTCGAACAGAATAATCAATAATAATATGGTCTATCATTTGAAAATTTATCGAGAAATTCTCGTACAATATGGAAAATTGTTCGATATAAAATTTAACTCTAAAATGAAAAAAAGTATTAAACATTTTTGCATTTCTTGAATATTTTCGAGTATCAATGGAAGCAAATTGTTAATATCATTTCTTGCACTTGAAATTTTTGATAATGACGTATAAATAACGAGCAAAGATTGATTGAAAACGACAATTTTTCGATTTCAGGATCCGATGAACGCCAACGAAACTGTGATAGTTATACGATCACTTGTGCCAGGTGGAGTGGCTCAGATGGATGGCCAACTGATTCCAGGTGATCGCCTTCTGTTTGTAAACGATATTGCTCTGGAAAATGCAACATTGGATCAAGCCGTTCAAGCCTTGAAGGGTGCACCAAAAGGGACCGTAAGAATTGGAGTAGCTAAGCCGTTACCGATACCAGATAGTATTGCACAGGTGAGAAAACAAAACATGCTTCAAATAAGGAAAACGATAAGGTGAACAAATAAATTAGAGAAATATTAATTCTAGACAATCTGTAGCAGAGAGCGATGAGCAGCGATGGGACCATATCAGAGAACGGAAAGTCAATGTAATTCTACCGCCTCGCAACAACAACTTATTGCATATTTCGAAAATTTTGAGTGAACTATGTTAAATTTGGATGCTTCGAAGTTTAAATGGTGCAATTTCATATATAGCTGCATTTTTTTAACACTATTATAGCTGAAGAAAAATTAGATTAAATTCGTATTATTTGTATGTACATTGTGACACTCTCCAATCAAACGAGTCGTTAAATCAATCTGCTTCCCGCAAAAATAACGTCATCATTTAAAAAAATATGATTCACCTGATAGCACTGAAAACTCTCCCATTTTTAGTATTATTTCTTTTTGTGTAATTCTAATATTATTGCGTGACAAATATAATGCTCTAAATACACAAATTGTTGTTGTCGTCGAATTCTCCCATTCCAACGTCAACTGGTGAATGAATATAAGCGACAATCGGCACGATCAACATAAATATTATTTATGTGTATTTAAAATTCCACAGACTTCTT
Organism: Campoletis sonorensis; assembly: GCA_013761285.1. Classification (NCBI taxonomy): domain Eukaryota; kingdom Metazoa; phylum Arthropoda; class Insecta; order Hymenoptera; family Ichneumonidae; genus Campoletis; species Campoletis sonorensis. The sequence continues at coordinate 776,497 of JACEOJ010000085.1, forward strand.
AAACGGTTTAACGGGGGAAAAAAAGTACAACTGTTTTTTTTGCCTTATTTTAAACATTCTGTTTACTTATTACTTTAGTTTAAAAAAGTGATTACAGTCCCGAACGTAATTTGTATCCCTTACTTTCCTATGGGAATTATTACGTTCATGGCAACGATTTACAATGATTCATAATGACGGGCTATTCGAAAAATGTTTAAATAAGATTTATTACGATGTTCCATCGCGATCGTAAATTGCGTCGGAGTTGAGCATTTTATTGGATTTAAAAAAGAGAAACTATTATTTCGTAATAGATTTTGAAATTTACAATATCGTCAAAATGACTAGTCGTTTGACGTCATATCAAGTGTTAATTATGGAGTTTACATTCTTGTAAACGTCTCAGTAACAACTTTTTTCGATGCAAATTATTGACAAGTAAAAAGGTTAGCGATATTAAATACTCCCGTCATCGAGAGTATTTACAATTCAATAGGATTGATCATGATCGGATAATCAATTAAAATAATATTAAAAATGCCCAACACTGTATCGCGTGTGTTTAAGAATGTCTTAAGGATATTCAAGCCAATAATTTTATTCCATCATATTTTCGGTAGTTAGCGATTCTCAAAAAATCGAAAAAAATTCTACCATTTTTTGATTGTGTGCAATAAAAAAAATGATCGAAAAATCATCGAAAATTGTTTGTAAAAAAATCAGACAATTCGACAAATTATTCGAAAAAATTCAAAAAAGGGAAAATTCGAAAAGTCGATAAATATTTCGTTCAAACAATGGGTTAATAAATTATTTCGAATTATAATTAAACGTCAACGAAGATAAGTTTCAATAATGGTAAATGTTTTCAGTTTTTCGTTGTTCAATCGCACATTTTCGAAATATGGATGCAATAAAATATTTGGCGGATAAACGTGTTTCATTCTGAAACGAAAATAACTGGAGGGAGAAAACGGGAGGAGACGCATGCTCGTTGAGAAGATCGATTGCAAGTATCTCCAGAGCATGGTGTCCTGCGTGATGGGATATTCCGCACGCGAATTAATAATCACTGGATTAAAAAACTGATTTACATGTACGATAAACTTCGAATACAATCTGGACAAGAATTGCAAAGATATAAAAAAAAAAAACGATTACAAACAATGATGACCGGAATATGAGCTACGCGACGACATCAATTGAGAAGAAACACAAGAGAATATTTAAAATATTGCTCCAGCGTTATAATAAATTCATTATTTTAATCGTTAATCCTTCTTTTTAGGTTTTTTCGGATTACGCGAACGCGATTTAGCTTTGCAGAGTGGACATATTGGTGCGTTTCGATGGATTTGTTGATGACACGAGAGGCATGATTTCATAGGTGGCGGTTGTTGCCTATAAAACAAACAAAACAATGTTTTAGTATATCATTTTTTTCGAAGCGTTTCGGGGCATTATTATACCAAGCAGACTCTATTTCTATGCTTAGCGATATATATTTTTCTATTTTACTTAATTATTTAGAACGATTTATCAATTAGCGAATGTATAATGGTGCCCACGAAACGCGAATGATACTTGCCAAGGATATAATGTGAAATCGAGATATACCAGTGATACCTGAATGTTGGAGCAGGCGGACCAGTTGCAGGGGGTAAAGGTCTCGGCTCCGGTTTGCTTGGACCCTGTAGCGGTTGAGGAGCTAAAAATGGTGTCGAACCACCCGGGTGACCGGGATGTCCGTGCAAACCAAGTGGTTGCATTAAATCCTCACCTCGTACCTCTACCCTCCACTCAGCCTTTTGCAACGGCCGATCAAAGTAGCTGCGAGCAAACCGTCTAAACGATAATCAATTTTTTTCTTATTGTACATACGAGACGGAGTTTTTTCTTAAAAATAAAACCATTCGTAGTTCAAATACGAACTACAATCATGGTGTTGACGTTTGGAAAAATGGAACAAAAATTCTTTTTCATCTTCAAGTGCAAAAAAAAGCACCTTGTTCTCTTCTTATTTGAGAACAAGGTGTAATTTTTGTTTTTTCTTGAAATGTTATTCAATTTCTGAAAGAAACGATCAATCGTCTCAAGGCTTTGGGTCATTTTTTTTCGTAAATTGTTTGTTTGTTTAAGAACGTGGAGAAAAAGAATTCCATCGCATTCCAACAACGCAAACTCAACATCATCCGCAAAGATTACTTACTCCGGTGATATGAGATCCGTTTCAGTCTCGTATAATTCGGGCAATCTTTCCAGGCCCAAGTACTCTCTGCGCATTCTATCGATATCATGCTTTAATGGTTGATACTCGTTATTGTGAATCAATTTTGCATGTTCCCTTGCCCGATTACGCGCTTCCTCAGCTTGTTTTATCACAGATTCCATCTGAAATTTTTTCTTTATAGCTTAATCTTGAAATAATACCAAAATATTTGAGCGGTTGAATACTTTATCAGCGATCTGATGAAACACAAATTTTTACTTCAAATAATATACTCACTGCATTTATGTCTGCGTGTATTTGTCTGAGCTCTTCAACGTGGGCCATTTTTTCCTGCATAAGCAACTCCATCTCTTGCTTATACTCCGTCAAACATTTGTCTTCTTGTTCCGTCTGTTCAACCTCTTGAATTATTCTCTGCTTCATTTTTTCTAATTGAAGAGTTTTTGATCTGTTCGCAAGGAGAAAATAAATGTTACTTTGGTGGATGGATTGATTGAGAAGAAAGTTGACGGCTTGGCGATGCTTCCAAGGTAATGTGGACAAATATACACTATTTTCTGGAGACATTTTCATTCATTCGCAGACTGAATGTACAACATAATTCAGTCAATAAATTAATTCAATTGATATTCTTATCAGCACATGAAAAAAGCTGAAATAATCAGAAGATTTTTGATAAATTTCTTTCAATGCTAAAAATAGGTGATTTACATCCTTAAAACCCTGTGGAAAGTGGTAAAACTATTTTGGACGGATAAAACTATTCTTGGAAAGGTAAATACAGACTGCTGCAACCAGCTGGTATTTACCCTTTTTCAATGAACTGACTTTAATAGACCTGAAGAAAATGATTTTTTTGCAAATCGATTCCTTTTGGCCCCAAACTGATGACATGATAATTATTAGGTATTATTGATTTTGATAAGAAATTGCATGGCAATATAATATAAAAATTACGTTTTTGACACTTTAACGAGGATCAAATGCATTGATAAATATTTTATAGTTGATCGTTAATTTCTTATGCGCCCGATTATCGAAATATTTTCTTTGAAAATTACATTTTCGAGCGCCAAAAGCAAATCGAGGAAATATCGTACAATGGACCCTAATTCATTCGTTTCGTTTATTCGGTTAGACGGGAGGCTCGTTGCACTCAATAACTACAAATCTCGGGAACGGAGAGGGGGAAGTGTGAATCGGAGAGAGATAGAAGACGACGCTTTCAACGCGTGAACCCACGAAAATTGGATGCGAGTTCAGAATTACACTGTCGCAAAGATTTTTCTCGGAATTATATTCTCAGTAATTCAAGTCATATAATTAAATGATAAACTATTTGTAATATCAAATCCTCATAATTCAACGATGAAAAAGAAAAATGTTCAAATTCTCTACTGTAAAAATGAACACGGAATAAAAAGCAAAAAAATTATCGAGCTGTATACAACGATTAAAAACTGTCAAATTCAACATTTTGTAATGAATATTGTGTTTTGGAAAAACAAATCTATAATCCGAACAAACCTTATGTCCTTGAGAGCCTCCAATTTGGCAAAGATGACAGTAGCATCCGCGGTCGACATTGTATACGCGATAATTATTAAGTCTTTATCTGTAATCTCGTTTTCCGAACTCTCACAACTTCCAATATTTTTCACAATCGCGAATTTTACGATACACGGAATTTGGTAAATTCGTGAACGATTTTAATTTAATGTTTAAGTCAAAAAATTAATGTCAGCATCTCGATGTGTTTTCTCCTCGGGTTTCCGCCATGGACCGACCGAATGACAAACGTACGAGGCGGCGGTTTTCCTTCTCTCCTGCTCGTGTCAAATTCACCGTAAAAATCACAGATATTACGCGAAATATTCTCATATCCTTTACACAACATATCCTTTCGTGATCGCACTTGATTTATTTTCGCAGAACATTGTTGAAAGAACCTGCTTCACCGCTCAAATGTTTTTAATTTTTCAATTTTCCAAATAAAAACTATGTTTTCGTCCCCAAAGTACGTTTCGTTCGTACAGCATATCAGTAGTCAGTCAGTTCACCAACGAGTTAGTACACGGGCCGCGGTGTTGGATTTAGTCGAGAATCAAGTACTTGTTCGAAGGGTTCGGAAACTACCAGCAGCACTCCCTTTTGTTAGTAATCCAGTTTCATGTATGAGACTCACACAAGTTCGATGCTTTATGTAGCTACCGTAGCTGCATACTGCACGAGCTTTACGAGAGTTTGCCTCACACCGACACACCACAAGAACAAGAAAATGGAACGCCGTTGTGGCGACGCCATTTTTTCAAGGTTACCGCCGTTGATAACTTAGCAACAGAAGGTACAGTAGGAAATTTATTACGGGATCATACATGCACCTATAGGTCAAATAGAATGATTACTATGATTTTTTTTTTTTTTTCACAAGACATTATTCAGGAAACTAAATTCACGATCAAAATCTCGGGACCAAGTAGCCTATCAATTCCTCAAGCTCTCTACCGTAATGACACTGCCGTCTGGAGTAACTTTTTTTATTGGCGATCTCCCTCTTTATTTGCGTGAGCTCGACAGCCGCGTTCCGGTCGTTTCCGTAAACTTTGAATATCATTCTCCGGACACCGATCACAATCCATGCACACATCGAGCGGTGCGTTCTCGGCCAGGGAAAATCAACTCTTGGGATGTTGAAGTCTTAACTGTTTCTGAACTTTGTGCTGGCGGAGTAATTGTCTCAATTCTGAGAATTGCCAAAACAATGGTATGAGCTCGCCGGAATATTTTTCAGGCATGAATTTCGAGTGCTCGTGAGCTGAAGGGCGTATGCAAAGATCTTTGTTTTCGGTGTTTACTGTCTAGAATTCTTGCCAAATGTCCGCTTCTCCGAAGGTCATAAGGACAAAACTCTTACGGGGAGAGGGTCCCAAATATTTTAGTACTTCCTCCACCATTACCGGGATATCGAAGTTTTTACTCTCTGGCCTTTTCCCCACAATTCTGACTTGCAAATTTCTCATGAGACGCCACGGAAAAAAGTCGCACTTTCCCGCCAAAAGTCTTGTGACATTATTTACATCAGTGAATCACTCCCGCTTGATTAATTAATCGCCATCGATGTTTATAAGTGTTTATCAGTATTTTTTTTTTAAGGACTTGTTTATCCTTTTAATTCAGGTCCTAAAACAGTGCCTTCTTATAGTTAGCATCGAACGATCATCGAATAGACTTTATGTAACTCGATCATTATCTGCATATGTTTTCGTTTGGTGAAGCACGCGTTCAACAGCAACAACGTAGTAACGTGTTTACTCCCCCCACCGCTCTATCTCGAGACAAATCATATCGTCGTACGATCCGAATAAAAAATAATATTGCTATTAAAAGAATAATGGCGCCAGCATTGTGATAAATAGATTATTAAATAAACAAACAGAGCAAACACGGATTCGAAATAAAGGATATTTATGGTCGGTTTTATATTGACACTAAGTTTGATAAGTGAAATGTATGCTTAGCTTGCATTTCACAATAAATAAGCATACAGTGTAAGACGCTTGTCAATCTAACGATCGCATTTTAACACATTTTACATCAGACTCATACATACAAAGATATTAATTCTCTATTACGATGTGAAATAAGCAAAATATCATACAATCGCCAAATTTGTTTTGATCCGCTGCGTCGTGTACGACCAATGTTTCGGGTTGAACGAACGCGGACCACGTAAACATTCGTGACTTTCTTTCGTGACACACGTGAGGGCAGAAAATCGACGGAATTTTCTTGGCGTTTGACGCAAGATAAAAATGTCAAATAATGATAAAACGAATTTTTGAGTCGAATTTTCTCAAAATGACAAAAAAAAATCACACTGATCATTACTTTGCTGGCCACACGTCATGATTGATCAGCTGTCAACGTTCGGTCATTCGCAACTCTGATTTGAATGCTTTTGTCTGTTAATTTCGAGATTTTATCATCCAACAATCGAGGCAAAAATTATTTACGAGTTTCAGCTTTTAATCATTTTCATGCTAAGAAATATAAAGTTATTCAAGATTTTCGAATTTGCGTAATATGAGAAGATCGTGAGATTTTTTTTTTCTCGGGCCCTAGGCTGACAACCTTAAGGTTCAGTCTCGCGGTTGGCAAAAATTTTACTGCACGCCGTTCTCCTCCGAAATAGAGTTTCCGAGAAAAAACAAATTCATACGTTGCTTTCTTTTCATTATCGCGACTGTGTAACTTTTGTTTTTGTTTTCTCGAAGTGTCGTGCGTCTCAGAAACGTGAATCGTGAGAAAAACGTGAATCTTCTTTTCGACTATCTTTTTCGCAATTGCGTGTAACGTGACCAACTGATAAATCGACTGAAGTTGAATTAAAAAGTAGGAATCGTGGACGTAAGAATGAAAAATGTATGATCGTTTTTTTGACCACACTCAACAAAGATTTCACGTGACATTCGAAAGTACCACGATCTGTCATCGGTTGGAAGATTCCATCGGAATGATCCCACAGATAAGACTCATTCGTTATCAGTCTATAAAAAGTATGGACTGGTGAATTTTTCATCACACTCTTGTCTGTCACGTTCGAAGAGACTCTACGTCGAGAACCTTAAACGTGATTTTGTACCTTCATCGGTCACGTATGGGTCATGTTCATCGACCGACCACGCGATCGCCAATAGAGAATCATCAAGCTGAAGAAAGTCCTGACAAAAAAACGAGAAGCCATTGCCACAATCAATTGCCACAGTTGCAGCGCCGATTCCGACGAATTCTATTCTTGATTCCCGTAAGCTTTCAAAATTATATCATTAGTTTAATTCCTGTTGAGATTATGAATCAATTCATGACCTTGAATTCTTGGAAGTTACGTTTTTTGACAGCTTTCGATCGAGTGGAATGAAAGAGTTTGAGCCCATGCAGAAATATTGCGAAAATGAGCCTAAACTTTTTCATCCCGATCGGGGCATTCGTACGGCGTGGAAATTTGTAAAGAAATTAAGTACACGTTGCATTTTTCTGCAAATTAATTACAGATACCCTCAGTCAGTTGAACTAAACCGCGAGCGTTTCGAACTGAGATTTTTCTTGCTGTGTCTTAACGAATATCGATCGGGTGAAACCGCATCAATAAGACGATACAAAGATGACAGTTGGACTTAGAACTGTGGGGTTAATGAAGATAACCCGAAGTCTCCGGCGTCGTCTTAATGAGAGAATGGGTAAAAAAATGAAAAATACTTGTTTTACATAACGAAATATTGTTGTAATTTCGTTTTTTTATGTTTGCTCGTATTGGATGCTGTGGAAGTTAGTGGGTTACGATCAATCGAAGAGCAAAAGCGTGCCACAAGCACAGCTCTTGCATCACTCAAAACAAAACATTTTTCTATTCGCTTTTCAAAACGTTTCTACACGAAATTTACGATCAGAAAATTGTTTATAATCACGTCAAAATACGGTGGTATAAATAATTCAAAGTTAACTATCTTCTGATTGTATTTTATGTCGTGTTGAGACTGTTCCACGTATAAGACGAAAAATGAAAGAATCTCGAGAGCATTTACCTCTCAGTTGAATCACAATTTTGCAAGCTCGGAACTCCAGTGTCCAATACTGTGTAATCTACCAATAAAAAAACGTTTATCTTCACCGAAATTTGTGTCATTCGTTACATCAATGGATTGTAAACAAATCGAAATTTGTCGTGTAACGTGATATTGATTTTATTGAATTTCGTGTTTAATCTTAGTTAGTGACGATTTACTTGCCGATGGGCAAGAAAAAATCCGACGAATTCCTCTCGACATTGACACCAACATGTTAAAGATCGGATTCCTCGGTGGTGGCAAAATGGCCCAAGCTCTTGCCAAGGGTTTCATCAATGCTGGTAAATTATCCAGTTTTTTCTCACTGTTCTATTTTTTTTTCGACGGATATTCAAGATTTTCATATTCTCGTATTTTTCTTTGACTTCCATTGCATGTTTTTCCGAAAATTTAGAAAACTTATACAAATTTGACTAGAAACCGACATTAAAATTGAAAATTTCCTAAAATTTGGAGAAAATAATAAAAAAAAATGGCAAATGATTAAAAAATTTCGCGATAAAAAATCCTCTATTGAATTTTTCAATGATCAGGATTGAGCAACGGTGAAATGATCCTGGCCAGCTGTCTCCCGAGCGACAAAGGTAGCATCGAAGCATTTGGGGTGAGAAATGACTGAATTTTTAAATTATCTTTCACTAAGCACATTCCTCGCAGAATTTAGTATAAAATAACATTTTTCAACGATCCTCCGACCTCGTAATTTGGAAGCACAAACATTGATGCCAAGAGTTGGAAAAACCGTTTTTTTTTGTATTTTTTTTTCGTTTAGACACACAGAAAAGAATTTTTAAAATAATTTTGTACAATTTAGTTTTCTTTCACAATTTTTGCTCAGACGTCATTTCCAAAGGGCACAAGTTTGACAATGCTCCCGCTTTTTAAATAATATTTCGTGGTTTTATACTCGAAAATGCATAATTTTGAAAAAAGTGGAAAAAAAAACGAATTTTCCGACCGACGTCAATATTTGTGGCAATAATTTTTATAAATACAATAAAGACTTTTTTCAAGAATTATTCAAATTTTCCATTCAACGAAATTTCATGTGGAATGCGAAATACTGAGTTTTCGTTGGCACTACATTTTTATGAAATCCGTTTAAAAAAAAGTTTAACGTTTAAAAAATGAGTAGCACGTGACAGCGAAGGATATCGATGACAGATAAGATACAAACTTCTTTGATAGTGATCGCTCTCGTCTACTGCCAAAAAATTTCAGTCTCGCTGATAAAAAGCTTTTTCAATTGGAGCAATTCTCAATAGGACCGCTTACGTCATCCAATTATTGAAATTCGAATATTATTGATAATTTTTCTGCAGTGGGCTCGTCTTTAATTCGCGACGAAATTGCGTTGCAGAAGCACGTTGAATGAACGCGATAACAGCTAACGATAAGGGGTCATCCGTTTCACTAGCACCTCAAAATATCTGTCAAAATCCCAATCTGTCAGATTTTCATAAGGAAAATTAAAACGGTCCTTGAACTCTTGAAATTTTCTAGCCACGAAATTATCATTTTAGTCACTTCACAGTTTTTCATCGTAATTTTTCATTGTCACTTGTATCTTCGAATAAAAATGTTAACAAAAAACTTTTTCGCTACGGATTAAAGTCAATTTTAATCAATTTTTTCGTGTTTCATGTTCGATCCAATGAATTATATTTTTCGTTTGTAAATACCCACAAGTAAAAATAAATACGAATTGTTAATTCTTATTGTTTTTAATTTTTTTTAAATATCAAGTCACGGTCTGTCAAGAATTATTTCCAATCGATATAAATATTAAGAAATGGTAACAAAAGTAGGTCCAAGCAATCGTAGAACGCTATCGATAAAAAAAAAAATAAAAAATTATGTTAAGAGTGGAATATTTTTTATTCGAATTTCCGATTAATCGGCTGATATAAAAAATACGGATTAAATCTGAGTTTCGGAAGCAAACTAGTCTCGTGTAAGAGGTGGATTCTTTGTCAGTGATAAAAATAAAAGAGGTTTAGACGAGAGTAGGAAAAATTTCCGTAATCATGATCGTTTTGTTCGTATGGTGGACGCAAACAAACAAACATCGATAATAATTCTTCTTAAGTTAAACAGACGTATCTTAAGGCTGGTAAACGAATTTTGTTGTGTGATAAGGACGATAAGAAGGCGTCTGATTGTTATCACCAACAACAAAAACCTGTTTACGGCAGCGATTGAGATCGTTTGCTTACGTCCTCCAAGTGCTGATGTACTTTGATTACGATGTATCGGAACAATCATTTTTTTCAATCAATTTTTCATTCTCAATCAATTTTTTATTCTTACGAAGAAAAATTGATGAGATTGTGGAATATAAATTAAAAGTTATTGAAAATTCCATGTGCTCTTTGTGACCTTGTTCGTTTTTTCTCATTTTTCTTATAGGAAATGGGTTCAAATACAGTATTTGCCAGCGAACCGGTCGTCGACCACTCCGACGTCATAATCATTTCAGTCAAACCTCAAGTCGTACCAAAAATATTGCCTGAAATGAAGGATCCATCGAAACTTGTACTTTCTATTGCTATGGGAATTTCTTTAGAAACCCTTGAAAAGGTAAATTTTTTTCTACTTCTTGATTAATTTATTTTTTCATTCAGATTTTTGTCTCATTGAAAATCCGGTGATTTTTGGACTTCAGTCTCTTCATTCTGATCTCGATGAACTTTTCAGAGTTTCGAAACCAACTTTCATTTGGTAGAATCTTATTTTTAAGAGGCTAATCGGACCCTTGATGAAAAAAGACACCGATTTTGTCGAACTCAACGTTTCGTTCTAAAATTAAATAAAAACATTATTGAGACTCGCATCAAAATAAAATGCTAAACGAAACAAAACGTCGAAAGTTCATTTTTATTCATTTCGAAATCTAAGACTGCTTAAAAAAATTCTCTAGCCTTTTTTTACCGAATGGTTTTCATCATTTTTTATTTACCGTTTCCGGTTTGTGTGTCAGGGTCTTCCGGGAGGAACGCCAGTGATTAGGGTCATGCCGAATACTCCGGCGTTGGTAGGCCAAGGAGCAACGGTATTCGCACGTGGCAAAAACGCGGGCGATAAAGAAGCAGAAGTCACGGAAAAACTGTTCTCAGCTGTTGGAATTTGTGAGGAAGTTGACGAAAACATGATTGACCCAGTGACAGCACTCGCTGGTTCCGGTCCTGCTTATGTAATTATCACAATTTTAGCAACTTTTTTAAAACGTTTTTTAAATCTTGACAGCTGCGTGGATTTTTCACCCAAAAGTGTGGCCAAAATTTAAACAGTATTTTTTTCATGACAATGAGAGTAAAGAGTATTGGATTACAATCGATGTCAAATATCTCGGTTCCTAATTTTGAAAAAGGCGAAATTCAACAAATTGACAAGCAGTCAAATGAGAAAACCTTTTTCAAAGCGCTAAAATGGACGAACCACGATGAAAAAATGCCAATTTTTCCCTAATTTTTAGATTAACTATAGAGGAATCAATTAGCAAAGGCATCCACGATGGAAACTTACAAAAATATTCAAGAGTAAACAAACAAAGTTGGTTAAAAGTGATGTTAAAACTCGAGTTCATGAAATTCAAAGAATCTGTTCCAAAAACACTAGAAAATGAATAAATTGATGTTTTGAAACAATTGAACGATAAAATTGCCCAATACATTGTTTTTTTTTACTCAAAGTCCATTGAATACCATAATATCAGTGGAAAAAGAATTCCAGGCACTTTTTTTCTACCATTGGACCGCCTGGTCATCCTTGACGAGACTAAACCGAAAAAAGTTCAAAAATGAACTTTAAGGAAAAAAGTCAAGTTATTCGACATTTTTCCGGATTTAAAAAGCTTGAGATTAGGCTTGAGAACTATTGAGAACTATTTGAAAAATGTTTCCTACAGGTTTACATGATGATCGAAGCACTGGGTGATGGCGGAGTAAAAATGGGACTTCCGAGACAACTGGCTTACAAACTCGCGGCTCAGACGGTATTAGGTGCTGGCAGTATGGTTCGAGAGACTGGAACTCATCCAGCGCAACTAAAAGACGATGTAGCGTCACCGGCTGGTTCGACGATCACAGCGATACATCATCTGGAGAAGAATGGATTCCGATCAAGTGTCATCGGTGCCATTGAAGCTGCGACGCTACGCTGTCGCGAGTTCAGCAAGAAAAGTTGAACGAAACATTCAACTTCGAGAGGCAAAGGCAACGAGGATTATTTTCGAGCCAGTTTTCCGGAAGCAGCAGAATCCGTGACGTAATTAAGTTACAATGGGCTGTATCATGAAAAAAAAGAAAAAAATCATCATTAAAACTGTCGTTGAAATGTTTGACAAAAAGTTGAGACGAGCTTATATCGGTGGACGATAAATCTTTCGATCAATTCAAACTTCGCACTAAATAGTTAAACGTGCTTCCGATATTTTGAATTTTAACTCGCATCTCATTAATTTTATTCCAAAACTTCGATTAATAAAGATCAATTTAAAGTTTCAAGAAATATTGAATTTTTTTCGAATTCTATTCGATTCTAAAGTTTCGAAATTGTAATCCAACAATTTTTGGTTGGAAAACTTGTCATTCATACTCAAAGCAAACATAGAATAATTCTCAAGAAGTATAAAAACGAGGTTTGACAAAAATCCTTCAAATGTTGATTTTAAAGTGTCATAAACTTAAAAACGCAGAATTTTTTTTTCTACGACCAATCCTTTATAATGAAAAACTTGTAGAACGTGTAAATATTGATTTATTCGTGAATAATAAAAAAAGCAGTCGATGGAATGAATGATAACTTCGCAAAACGATGGTTTAAAAAAAATGTAAGAAACTATAAATTATGACGAAACCATAATTCGGAACGATGATTAAAACCATAATATGAGTGTATACGAATAATTTGTCGTAATTGCTTTATTGGGGAATAATATAAACAGATTTGTCATTCGTGCACTGCCGATATTGCCTGCTTAAAGAATATTTTCTAGTCGACGAATAAGCGGCATTGGAGTGGCGTGGAAAAAAAAACTGAAGAAGGCGATTAGTATAGAAGATAGAACGCATAGTAAAGTACAATCTAATCATACTTCATGTTATGTATTATCTATTTCTCAATGACACAAATCTCGTAAAACCTGCGAGTATAGTAAAAAAAAAAGAAAAAAAAACCTATTTTATTTTAAAACTAATAAAAATAAAATCACACACACGTTTTATATATAAAAAGAAAAATAGCAAATACTGCTGCGGAGTTCGACAAATAAACTTGAATTAAAAATAGTCCGACTTAAGTATTACGAAATAAAGATATTTCAACACGTTTCCAAATTCAACATTAGTCTCAATGAGATTTTTGAATACGCTCGGGCATAATATCTTTTAGTTGTTCGTTTGAATCTGTCGTTATAGTGAAAAAAACGAATAAAATGTTGGCTAAAGCTTTTGGAATATCGAATGTAATATTGAAAGTTCGCAGATTAATAATGTCTTTGAAATTTCAAAAATTTCAGGAAATTCGTACTCTTCATTCTTCTCAACATACGATCGTTAATATAAGCTTTCAGCGTGTGCGTCACTCGTTTTTTTAAATCGCGTATTCGCAATGAAATCCACTCTCTTTTCTCACTTTTTCTCCTTCTTTTCGTGCGCTGAGATATCCTTACGCACAACATCTCGACAACATGATTGATGATGAAAAACAAAAACAGTACCCACGCTCCTTCGAATACTATAATATGCAATGATGCTCGAGCGAGCAAAAAAAATCACGTATTCACGGCTTGTTCGCCTTATTACTGTAACTCGATGAATGAGCTGTCTTGTTCTTATCCTCGACGGTTTTGAAACCGAGATTAAACTCAGTCTTGAATATGCGCCTGTAGTAGCTCTCCTTGACAATGTCACTCGGTGGTACGCCCGTTTCTTCACATTTCTTAACGTACAACTTGTGCAAAGCGGCGATACTCAGACTCGCATCCAAATATCTTTTGCCGGTGTGATCCTTTGTGTTCGAGACTTTGTCAGCGGGGAATGACTTTATATGCTCGCGTACGAGCTCCCTCACGGCGTCGGGCTTTTTTGATTTTGGAGTGTGTCTGCCCCGTTGATCCGGTCCGATAATCCCTCCCGGCGATGTTCTCTTTTTGTCCATTGCAATTCTCACTAGTTTTTCCGATATTGAGAACGTGTTCAGGAACATTGGTTTGCAGACTGTTATGAAATCTCCCTGAATAAGCAACGAATACGTGAATGTTACTTGTCGTCGAGTCTCAGACTTCACATCCGCACGAGCACGCGAACGCTGCTTCGCTGATTCCTTCACCAACAGTGCGATGTATTGTCTTCGCTGCTCCCAGGTGCAAGTCTTCCAAAATACCTCGTGCAATTCTCGTCGAGCCTCTGGACCGATCTTCTCGCCGCAACGCATACGGCAATCGCAAACCGGTCCAACCACTTTTGCCGGTACTATTTTTCCTGAAAATTAATACTTTTATTATGGGGGATGCTTCAAAATTTACTTATCATTATCAATTTTTTTTTCTCCTTTCGTTTCCAATAAAATGAAACTCCATGGAGCGAATGAAACTAAACGATTTTTTTAAAGCTAAGGCACAGAGTTGTCGTTAACACCTTCGGGTTAAAAAAAAGGGTACGAGTTTGAAAAAAAAGACCACAGAACAGCTAAAAAATAATGGAAATTTAAAAGAGTTTTTCTTCTTTATCGCCACAATCGATTTTCGGAAATGTTGTGAGAGAAATGCCGCAGAATTATTATTTTGAGTTGACTTTCCAATAAGCCAATGAGGTCAGGCAATTAATAAAAATATCGATTATCGAATATTAACTGAATTATTAAAACCATTGTACAAAAATATTTCATGTCAATTGGAACATTTTGAGCATCCATTGAACTGACTTTTTTGGGGATTATTTTTATCATAGATAGTTTAATTGTCTTTTATCATATATCTCGTCAAAATATAGAAAATTGTACCTCCGACTCCCACGTACGCTTCGCCACGCAAACGAGCGTTTTTCTTTACGTTCACTTTCCATTTTTCAGGCTGTTTCGAACGATTTACTGGCTCGTGGTGATCGTCGTCGGTTTTTGCCTTTTTCGCTGGCTTCGGCTTTGTCACAACGGTTGATGTTCCTTGAGACGTTTGAGGAACACTAGGTTGTGGTGGTGGTGGTTGTTCTGGGGCACATCCAGCTACAAGTATAAACAAACATAAATTAACATTCACTCAAACCCAATCTCACTCATCATGAAAATCAAGATCTTGGAAAAATGTCATACTTGTGGAATTTGTATTCAATAACTTACCCTCTGGCTGAGCAGGTGGTGGTGCTTGGGGGTTGTTGAATACTTCAGAGCTCTCTCTCCACCAGTGCGCAGCAGTTGGCATCTCGGGCATATTATTACCATTGTTGACTGGAAAGCAAAGTGGATTTAGATGATTTTAAATAAAAAATTTCAAATAGATCTCAAAATTTGGTCTAGATGATTGTTTTTTAATTTCTGATTTGAAGAGCAAAAAAAAAATCCGAAAAGTTTTGATCACAAGTTCAAGAAAAATCTCTGACACGAACGTATCACAGGGATTGATCGTTATTATGAAATTGAAACTTTTTCTTTCCGTTGAAGCTTCAAGTATGAAATGATTTAAGAACACATACGTTATCAATAAAAACAAAGAGACCAACGATGCAAAAAATTTCCATCAATGCAGGATCTTCAAGTTTGTAATCGCTTGTAAAGAACACAAAGTTTATATATTTTTGGAAAGAGAAATTAATGAGAATACATTGAAAAACTAAATTTGTTGGACCAACAAATTCCATGGTTACCGTACCATTTTTTTGATTGTTTCAACAATTGTTTTAATCACTGAATTTGCTGGATCGAATGAATATTACTCTGTATAATAATGCTATTAACAAATTTAATTTTGTTTGTCAGGTTTTGTCAATTGGACTAATCCAGTTCGTCGGTTGACATAAAAGCACGATTAAGATTTGACTCACCAATTTCATTTTGAAATTTGTAATAAGATGGTTGCATGTGCTGCGGTGGTACTTGAACGCGTCTATCGTCGTAACAAATATTCATGTCTCGTCTATCCATAGAATTGTTGGAGACAGTGGGACAAATTCCAGCTATGTCTTGTTGCATTTTTGCGTCCATTCTCTATTGTTCATACTACGTTGATCCTTTTGAGGACAGAATAAAAAAAAATATATCACAAGTCTCAAATAATAAACAATAACAATGAGAATTGAGAGTGGGTGATGGTGATTGTGGAGGAAGAATCGTAATTAAAAATCGTAAGGTAACAAAGGACCGAGAGTTCAATCGAGGCTTTCGCGCAAAATTATCAAAGATTCGAACGAATTTTTCGGAGGATATTGCTCTTTAGTAATCTGTAATCACGCCAAGAAACTGTCATAACTGTTGTACTTACTCCTTCGATGATGATTTACTTTTGACCTCTCAGACGGAGTACAAAAAACTAGTTGGAAAAATAAAAAGAAGCTGAACGTTAGGAAAATTCAAGCGATGTCGCCACTATCTTATTCCACGCTTCGTACCGTATTTCGTCACAACAAAGACACGGATTAAAGATTCTTATTACGTTTTTTCGCAAATTTTTCACTCGTTTCGATGTCGAGGATGATGCTCCTCTTATATAGGATACCGTTTGCTCTCTAGGGGATTATCGACTTTTTACAAACCCCATCTAGGTACCATTCTATCCCAGGCGATGATAATCGGAACGAGGGAGAGAAGAGTGGGGGGGAATGGGTTGGGCGTTATGTTTAGGCATGGATAATACAGTGTAACCTAAACTAAAAAGTGGTTAAGTTGAAAATCCTTGATAAACAAAAAGCCGCATTTCAAACGCATCCCGAAAGAATTCAATAAATGTTCAAACAACCGTTGCACGTTTTGCTATTTTCGACGATCGAATGCTGAAACGCTGCACAGTACCACACACTATTAATGCAGATACTACCAAACTACCTCGGTACCTCCACATGCGACTGACAAGCTTTATATAGAGGGGAGAGGGCAAAATGTCGACCCGCCATAGCTGACCTAGCTGCGGTTCTGTGCAGGAAGCCTTCCGATGCACAACGCATGCGCCAGCCGATAATTGAATATTTTCTTTTCATACCGAAGTCACAAAATAAATAAAGAAATGTGCATTTATTTTCCTACTTACATTTTACATAAGTTGCAAGTATTTTTATTAATTCACTGGATAATGGCTACTTTGCAACAAATAAAGAACTGGCAAAATCAAACGAGGCATCTTTTTGCGAAAATTGATGATAAATGCATTTTTAAAGAACTTATTATTTTCTGACATTAATCATTGGTCAGCTAAACGCTTTGCAAACTATTTCTTTTCGACGCTTTTGCCTAAAATGATAATTGGGACATGATAATTTGAGCCATTCGCGGTGTTTATTATTTATTTTCTTAACAAAACGGTCTATCAATGTCGATGGTACTCGAGATTAATCTTATTTTTTAACGAAATAATCTAAACCATTACTGGAAAAGAATAGAACGTACTGAAATATAAAAAATCAGTCTCGAGGCACTGGTGAAGTTGATAAATTTTTATGAAGAATTATACACAATATAAAAGATACGTACATTTAGATCAGGTTATGTTGCCGCGTATCATCCATTGTGCTGTTGTCACTAAACGTAGAATTCTAAAAAAATTGGAATCTCATTCCGAAACATAAACCAACCATCGGGCGTTACATATTGGTCAAAATTTGATTCGCACTCTGCAATTTGTGCACTTTCATTAAGTTCAACGAAATCTTTGAAGGACTTATTAATAATAATTAATAGTAGGCAAGAAAACGAACAGTAAACAAGTGCGACCGGTAAAGCTTCAGAGCGAAGCGTTTGTTGTATTGTACATTCAGTTGCAGTTCGCTCTTGCTAGCTATACTACATACTACTTTTTACAGATGAGCGCTGCGATCATCTGGGCCCCCATGAGTCAACAACAAAACGGCGAACTATGTCCGGTTGTAAAAAATGGCGCAGAATTCAAATTCATAATGTTCCACCGATAAGATGAGTGGCTCTTGCCACTCATGCCTTTTTCGTTGGTCTTATTAATCATTTCAAAAGCTTAATTTTTTCGATCCATTAGCGATTCAATGAAGAAAAACAATTTACTCTGTACTTTTGAAATAGAATATTCCGGATTTTGACAGAGCATGTATCATCCGGCGGTAAATGCAAACCAAATACCCCAGAACGTTACTGGATGTTCCAGCAGCATTTTTGACAGTTCTATCATTCTAGTGTTTGATAATCTGTGGCATTTAGTGCATTGTTTTGAATTGTCATAACCAGACAAAGCACGAGCGGATCGAAATAAGAGAAATGACATAAAAAGATGAGAGAATTAATAATCGGGTGACGGGGGTGCAAAACTCAAAGAATTTTCTATCCCAGAATACAAAACGAATCGTTGATACGAAAATGCATGAGATAATGCGTATTCGAGGTGCACCACCGTTCGATTCGTCTTTCCTAAACATAACCTGGACATGCATTCACTGACACTTCGAAAAAAACGAAAAAACGAATACCCGGAAGTATAAGTTGCAAGTGCAGTTGAGAATAAATAAAAGTGACAAAATGTTACCTGGGATAGGGTTGTTCGGGACGAGTAGTGTTGTTAGAGTGATAGTACCATTTTTGAGGCAAAAAGGCTTTAAGATCGAGGCAGTATGGGGTCGCACGTTAACCGAAGCTGCGGAAATCGCTGCGGACTTGAATATTCCATTTTATACGAGTCGCATCGACGATGTTTTGCTGCGCAAGGATGTCGATCTCATATTTATTATGTGCTCGCCGAGCTTGCACGCTCAAATCGCTGTCAAAGCATTGGGCATTGGTAAACATGTGGTTTGTGACAAACCGGCGGGACTCAGTCAAAGCGAAGCTCTCAAAATGGTCCGAGCAGCTCAATATTATCCATCTCTTATCAGTATTGTCAATCACAGTCTCAGATTCCTGCCGGCATTTTTGCAAATGAAAAATGCTCTCGACGACGGATATCTTGGTGGTCCTGTTACAGTCGTCGATGTCAGGGTTCAGATGGGAAGCCTCTTGCATAACGGTCAGTAAAATAACAAAGATTATCTTAAGGTAGAAGTCTTGCTTAAAGTTTCGATAAATAACCACTATTTTCGACTTTAACATACAAAGTTTATAATATAATTCACTGTATCCTGAAAAAGTCAAGTTTTCATGATTCAATAGGCATTTTTAGAAAAGGAAATGCTCTTGTTTTGTAAAAAATGGTTTTCTAAATAAATCTTTTGTACCAGATGTTAAAACGGCACTATTCCTCGTAGAGTTACAAGTTTAAAGTGGTTTTTTTGAATGTTTGCATTAAAAATAACTGGACGATGGATAAATACTCCAGAATGAATAATTTGCTGTTTTCCAGGCTACGACTGGTTGTGCGATGACATAATGGGAGGAGGAATATTGGCTCTCGTAGGAAGTCACGTGATAGACCTGATATTTTACCTGATTGGTCAAAAAGCATCAAAAGTACATGCGGTTGTGAGAACATTTACAAAAACAACGGAATATATAAATGGCATTCGTCATGTGACATCCCCCGATTTTTGTTGTTTCCAAATGGAGTTAACGGGTGGAGCATTGGTGACGGCGACGTTGAGTAATCACCTGGAAGGTCAGTTGACCCAGGAAGTGCTCGTTTGTGGTCCGAAAGGTCATCTGGTGGTGCGAGGCGGAGATTTACACGGTTGTAAGAGCGCGAGCGAAGAAGTTCTCTACGTTGACAATGAGAATCTTGAAGATTCAAAAATTCCTTCAGTCGCGGATTCAATACCGAGGCCTTATGTAAAAGGCTTGAAAAAAATGATCGGAGCACTGAGAGAAGCGTTCCAGCCGGTCGAAGACAAACGTGGTTGGATCAAAGAGCCCGTCTCATTGGCTGCGACCTTCGAAGATGGACTTTACATACAAGCCGTCATTGACGCTCTACGACAAAGCAACAAAAAACGGGAATGGATCAAAGTTGTGATGCTGACCGAAGAACCCGATCCTAATCCGTTACTTAGCGCTGCTGTCCGAGCGACCGCCATTTCAATCTGAACAATCAAATTATTTATCAATGAACAAAAAAAGTATAAGAACAGTATTCAAACGATTTATTATCGTTGCGATCGTATTCATATCATTGTCTTGTTTCTCTCTCTATTTTTTTTCTTGTTGCATACACTTTCTGTATTTTTTTTAATCTCAAGTATTGGCAGCTCTCCGTTAATCGTAGATTTTCTTTTATCCAAATTTAATAATAGTTATTGAAGCGTAATGTTAGTTATTTTAATACACAATAATGCAGAAACGAAGTATGCAACGTACGAGCAAATTCATGTTTGTATAAATATAGCCCTAATTTTTGTACTGAAATGTTTATCCGTCCAGTAGCAGACAATTATTGAAAAACGTAGTTACAGTGACAAACGTACATTCTTTGACTTTGGCCCTCAACGAGAGCTTATTCGGTGACGAAGAAAAAATACGATCGGCTCTCTCTGTAAAACGGAAAGTACCTAAATTCGGTATCGATTACTATTCGTTCTTAAATTATTTAAATGTGTCAGGAAAAATACGATAGCTTTTTTCCAAAATCGCAATCGATGGTGTTTTCAGGAGTATTTTTGTCCTTAAGCACATATTGTTGTTACATGAAGTCGAAATCTAAATGAAAAAAAATTAAGGAATCGTAATAAGGAAGGGGTATCGGAATTGCGTATTAAAATTTGTAAATTTATGATTGTCGGACCAGATGTCCCTTATTATCGATTTGTTTTCGGTTCATATACAAAAGTATGAAACCTAAAAAACAAAAATGTACAATCCTGCTGATAAATATCCGTTCAAAATAATTTCCAATGCAATTTTAATAGAAATTTATTTCGTGGATAATTTTGTTGCAGAAAATCTTGCGATCCTGAAGATTCTCGATTGTTTTTCTCAGCAGTGTTTTGGACATTCTTACATAAAAAGTTTCTACTTTATTAATTTGGAAGGTTTTTTTGTTTTATCTGTCTCTGTCCAGGCGGTTCGAGAATTTCTAGGTTTCAAGGTTTTTCAATAGATCGGCAAGATCTGAGGCGAGAAATGACGAAATAATGAAAAATGTACGTGATCATAGTGAAAAGTACATTTTTTGAGCACTGTTGCCAGCAGAACTCATAAGTGTGATGGATAAATATAATCGATCGCATTATAAAATGGGATAAAGAATAAAAATAACTTGACGATTTATGTTGAAATTTAAAAACAAAGCGTTCTTTATTTTAACCTATTATTATAGCCTATTATGACGTCTCACATTGGGCTTATATAAAGCGACTGGTTAATCAATGCGGTGATCTTTGTTGTACATTTTATTTTTATTTTATTTTTCAATTTGTTTTTGTTCTTTAATATGTTGTTTCGTTATGATCAACGAATTTGACGTGTTGTTGATCGCGTTGATCGGGTATTTCGAACTTATACCTTCGATCGTTTACGCGCGATCGCATCTTCCACGGCTTTTAATTGTTTCAATAATTCTTCACGCCGTGAAGTGGCCTTTTTAGCTGCTTTCGCTGCTGCTGCAGCTACACTCGCTTTGCTTTCGGACAACGGTGGTGATTCCAGAGGTCTTTTTTTACCGGCAATTGTTGCGCTACGATCGACCTTTTTAACAGGCGGTATGTTGTTCGATGACGACTTCAAGGTCAGTTTTATTTGTTGCTTCGTACCGCTCAACTTTAATGCATCAATTCCTTTCAAATCTTTACGCGATATTGGAGAGGAACCTTTACGACGACGCACATCAACTGATGATCCCGATGAGTAACTTGTCTCGCTCGAGTCACTGCTGCTTCCGCTGCTCTCCGATCCCGAACTACTGTGAATCGTTTCATCATCGATTAATCATTCGGAAAATCACTTCGAAAAACTCTCCACATGCGAAATGGGAAAAAGTAATGTTGCAAAAAACGTCACAAAACTTTTCAGGTCAATTTCGTGCAGAGAATATTTTCTTGGAAACGAGATACTTTGACAATTGATCGTTTACAGAATGATTGTATCTAATCGCTTGATTATTTAAAATATTTTGTAAAAAGTCCTGGAGACCAGTGACTAACGAAGATTGAAAAAAAAACATTTAAAAAAAACCAATACGATCACGTTTATCTTTATTATGTCGTCACCGGTTAGTTCGTTCGAGTAATATTTTTCAAATGTCTTTTCGAAGGCCTTGAGAACAATAAGCGATAAAAAAAAGAGATTATTTCAAATTTCTGGATACGTTTGTAACCTTTCGGAAACAATATCCGTTTGTGAATTGTTTACGAGTTTCAGGTAAAATGGAACTTCGATGACGCATAAAATAAGTGAAATGTGGTCGAAAACATTGTCATCGATCGACTCTTTTTTCGACACTGATGAAAAGTTAAAAACTATAAAAAAATAAATAAGTACCTCGATCGCGATCGGCTTTTGATTACTTTGGCCACAGCTGCGGCGGCGAGTGCTGCTTTGTCTCTCGATTTGTCATGATGCCGTTGTGCTGTCAATGGACTCGGTGCAGGAGGATTGAGACCGGCACGGCGATGAAGAGTACCGGTCGTCGGCGAGATCGATCCTTTAGGGGCACGGGGAGAAGGGGCGGGAGGATTCATTAGCATAACACCGCGTTGTGGTGGCGGTGCAACGGGTGCCGGGTTTTGGGATGGCGGCGAGGACGGTGCTTTTCCTTTGTTACTTCTTTGAGGTCGCGAGGAAGGGGATGGGGATCGGGACCTGGACAAAGAGTCATAAGATGTGTAGCTAGAACGGCTCGAGCTGCGGCTGGAGCTAAAAAAACACAGGTTTCATTTCAGCTTGTAACTTCATGAATAAACTTTCAAAACCAGTCTCGGCGAATTTAGTTTAGAAACAGAGAAAAGAAAAATAAATTCCTCCATTTTTTTTCGATACCCTGCACTTTTTCGGGTTGTTGCTTTCTAAAATTCAATACAAGTTCCTTTTTTTCAATTTTGTCTTGAACGTTTCATTGTAGTTCCAGTAATGCCGTTGTTTTCCCACTGATCCTAAGTTTTTTTCAGTGTCGCTTAATGAAGGAAACACTTGAGCAATACTTTCCAAAGTACCACAAATTTTTTCTAAATGTCAAGTTTGATTGCAAACGTTCAAAATGTTCTCTCCATTTTGGTTGGAGGCAAAAATGTATGAAACTGGAATATTCGAAAGCGTTTACATTAAGAAAAAAATAAAAAAACTGGACATTACCTTGTAGTCGAGTAAGAAGACCCTGAGGAATACGATTGTCGTCGAGATCGTCTAGTGGAGTTGGGATTCCGTCTGACAGCGGTTGGAGATTTGTGACGCATCCAGGGATCAGCCCATTCGTCTCCACGTCCACGTTCGACCGGTGGAGGTTCTTCCTCCCGCCAGGGTTTCGTTGGTGCGATCCGTTCAACAATAACCTCTCGCGAAGGTCGTTTGTGCTTTTTCTCGTATTTTTCGTAGTAATCGCGCTCGCGTTCACGCTCTCTGTGACTTTCGCGTTCTCGAGGATGTGGCGGCGGTGAAACGGAGTGTGGAGCTGGTCCACGAGGCCCCGGATGATAATCGAGACGTTCACGATATTCGGGACCAGGCCGAGGCTCAGGTTTGTATTGGACTCTTCGATCGCGGCCGCTGTTTATTCGAAAAATTAACAAACATCAAATTTACAAAAACTCGGGCTATTTTCAACAGAATTCAATTCAACTCGGGGTCAATTTGACCCAAGCACAGTGTCTGCGCCTTCGCGAAAGTTACGATGCTCTTTTCATCAGCTTTAGCGTTTTTATTGTCAATAAGCATCGTATCTTTCGATCAATCGGAAAATATACGATTCTTTGAATAGATCTAAAAAAATATCGAATCTACTAAGAGTTGTAAGCTGGCAAATTAGCTTCGGTCACTTTGTCGCGATGTAAAAACGACAAAAATATCCAGTAAAGAAGCGAACAATAAAATATTAAATAATATTTATCAAGAATGGTGAATAAATGGAAAAAAACTTCTTTTAAATCAATGTGAAAAAGACGTAACCATACCCATAATATTCAGGAGGAGCTGCTGGTGGATAGTACTCAGGATCTTCGACATATCGTTCTGGCGTTAGTCTCGGTACCGGTGGCCTTCGGGATACAACTTCTCTAACAGGTGGCCATCTTTCTACCGGTGGTTCGGGGCTCGATGGTCTGACATAATATCCCGCTTCGCGTTCCAGCTCATCCTGACCAAGGCTTAGGTTCATCTTTTTCTCCTCGAAGTCCATATCCGATTCTTTGCGTTTATTTGCTTTACGCATCATCTGTTGAGGAATGAAATCTTATCATTTTGGTCTCCTGGATAAATGTTCTTTTTCAGCACTTCTTTCAAGACAAAACGTCAAAAAAAGTGTCAAAAAAGAAAACTACTTCGTAGCCTTAAATTAATTTTGTCGATTGACGCTTACAAAGTTTCGAAAACGAGTTAATTTTTCTCAGATTTTCTTTCAATTGCGAAGACTTGAAATTCCGATCCAAAGAGATTAGTGGATAAGAAATGTCTTATTTTTTTTTCTCTTTTCAACAGCAGGATCGAGGACATTTCGCAAGGAAGTAACACAATCGAAATGATCATTTGCCTCCAAGTCATACTCACTTCTTTAGCGTGTCGCAAACCCCGTTCCCACGCTGATTCAGCTTGAATATCTTCAACTTTTGGAGGATGAGCATGAGCCGGATATCCGGTGAGCGGTCTTACCATTGGCGGTCTCTCGATGTGCGGTCGAAATTCGTGGGGTCCACTTGCATGTGGTGTGAAAGCCATTGGTCTTATCATATCGAACATCGTGTAATTTCCCTTGTCGGTAACCCCGGGGTGTAAAAATCTACAGCTAACTCCCCACGTGCACTGTCCACGATTGTAAAAACGGCAGACTGGCCTCGGTTCTGTTTCTTCAGGACGTGCGTCTTCACCATCGCTCAATTCTCCCTCTTCCAATTCCGATTCAACTTTCTCACCATCTTCTTTTGTTTCTTCATCGTCATTTATCTCACCAGCCTCAGCAGCTGCTTTTGCCTTTTCACTATCATTGTCCTTATCGTTCGTCTCCGTGTCGGTCGTTTCTTTCAGTTCCCTCGTTGGCGGAACTTCGGTCTCACCTGTTGCACAAAATGAGAATGCCATTTAATTTTGTATCCTTTAAATGCGACACAATTTTTCTTCATTTTTTACTGTCGTTATTCATTTCGGTTACGTTTAAAGAAAAACATAATTATTTAGCGGCTTCGAATCGTTAGTAAATTTCGAACACTGCTTTTAAACAAATAATTGAATAAACGACGAATTACAATTGCGTCACAATCTGAAGTTGTTGAGCAAAGAAAATTTAGAATTTAACTGCTTTTAAAAAAAAAACGAGATTTTTGTGGTTTTTTCAATGCTTATGGGAATAATTGGTGGTGGAAAATACTGAAAAAGTGGATATTACCTTCTTCTCGTTCGTCCTTCCACTGTCCTTCGGCTTCGAAATCAAGTTGTTCCGTTTCCTCGGTCAGGCCAACAGGGACGATTTTTTCTTCTTTCTCGGGTTTGGCGATTTCCGGGGAGGGAGGTTGAGTGATTTCAGGGCAGTCTGGTTCGGGGGAGGGTTCGCGGGTGGCCTGGCCAGTTTCTTCGACTCCATCCATGCTGTCCAAGTCGGAAACGTCGGACAGATCTTCTCCGTGAGTCATGGAGGGTAGTTTGGACTTGTGGGTAGTTTCGAGTTCTTCATCGATGTCGCCGTCGGATATTTGTTCGCCATCGAGTTCGTTAAAAGAGGACGATCTTTTGGGGATGGGTGAACGTGGGTGAGATCGTTTCTCATGTTTCTCATCGGTCAACGAGGCGACACCAGATTTGTAGGATTTTGGAGAGCTTCTACCTGACAAAAGAGACTTTGGAGTGCTTCGTCCGGAGGCTGGTGATTTAGGTGAACTATGACGGGATCCGCTGTTGATGTAGGATTTTGGTGAGTGATCACGCGACACCGGGGACATGGGACCGGATGTGTAAGATTTTGGAGTCGCCCTGCCACCACCGGCGGGAGATTTGGGTGAGCTCGGGCCAGAGTTGTACCGCGAGGACCTCGCGTTACAAAGCGGTGACTCCGGGGAGCTGCGATCAGAGCGTGGAGAATCCATGGAATTACCGGCCGAGCGATAAGACTTGGGTGATACGCTGCGAGACTTTGGGGACATTTCGTGGGAACGTGGAGAGACTCTTTCGCTGGGTGACTTTGGTGACGGCGGTCTCGAGGACTGTGGGGAAGCAGGAGGCGAAGCTGGTGGCGATGCAGGCGGCGAAGCTGGTGGAGATACACTCGGCGAACGTGGTGATTTTCCCCTGGAAGAGGACAAACTCCCGGATGACTTCCTCTGGGATCTTGAAGCTACACGAGTCGGTGACTCATCCGGTGTTGTCGCACGACCTCGATGACCGTTGTAACCCTCCGACGAGGAACTCTCTGAACCAGAGTCCATGATGGGTTACACTCTGTTTGTTTCTTTGTGTGTTCTTGTGCGTGTCTCTATCTGTAGAATTTTTATCCTGCGAACAAGCGAATGAATTAAAGCTTTTCCTACGACGTCAGTGCTTCGTGAGAACCAGTGCCTCGCGATCATCACCGTGAATGAATTATTATAACGTTTTGTTTTTTCTTTATTGTACTTTTTTGTCTGTTTTTTCTTTTGTTTGTTTGTTTTTATTAAATCATATCTTTCGACAATGTACAGGGTTTGCTTGATTTATTTAATGGAAAACAAGTAAACGTAATGCAAAATATGATTTTTATTATTATTCTAGGTTTGTTATTAACTGTAAAATACCTACTGAATGTAGCATTTAAGAGCTACATACAGCAGCGGCGTGGGGCTTACCTGTATCGAAAAGAGATCGTGCAGTACTCGCTCTCGACGGTGCAACGCGCACTATCCAAACCACGTTAGATACTTTACGACACATTTTTTGAAACTTTTTATTTACTTTTGTTTTTTGTTTTTTCTTCTTTTTTTTTTTTGCTCGTTATACTTTCGCTTTTTCTTTTCTTTTTGTTACTCAACGTTTGTTATACTTTTATACTTGTCAACTGAACTTTTCATCACAGATAAAATAAATACATTTTTTTAAATGGGTTTTTTTCGCTTTTTTCATTTTTCGTTCGCGATGCTCTTTCGGCATTAACTAAGACCGTCGTTTGGTCTCTCTCATTGTTCGAACATACTTTTCGACTTTTAAACACAACACAAAGCAAGGCCAAACTGCGCGAAAACCGCGTTAAACTTGGTACTTTTTTTTTTGTTTGTTTGTTTGTTTTTGTTTTTTGTACTGCACTGAAATACCTAGAGCGAGTGCGAACTTTCAACCTGAAAAAATGGTTTTCGACATGCCGAGGTAGAGAGTATGAGTCGCGCTTTTTTTTCTTTTCTCTTCCAAATTGAAGTCACTAGAGGCTCGAGGATTACATTTATTCTCTCTAGTAATATAAATGGAAAGCAATATTATGTGCTTGGATGTGAAAAAAAGCAATAGAAATATTTAAAAATACATCGATCGGGTACCAAGGATTTTCTCAAGTCTTTGGGTTCATAGGATTCTTTTAACGTTTCTTTGGAATCAGGGTTATTTGTGCTTTATGGAAAGTTTATTTATTTTACTAATAAACATATTTCCCTTTGTACTCATTCATATTTTGCCTTGTATACTTGAATAAAATTTTCATTCGTGTCAAGCAACTCATCGTTCTTGCACGATAACAAGTTTAAATAAATCTGAGAATATCAACTTTGTTAATATAACTGCGGAAAAATCATTTTGCATCAAAGGAAAATCTAGTGAAAATCTTTCTAACGCATTCATCAAAATATCACATTACAAAATATCATAAAAAATCACAAAATATCATGAAATATTTCACATTGTTTCTCGAGGAGAATTTTGATCATTTACGTTCTCGGATGTAGCAATAAAAATATGTGCAATGTGCGTCGGGCGCAAGCACAATGTTATTTCTCAAAAACTCTAAATATTGCTTGAAAGCATTTTATTAGTCGTACGGTCTGTAAAAATCCTGCTGCACGTTTTTTGTTTTGATGAGCTTGATATTTCATGAAAAACAAAAGTTACTCGTTCTTCTTTCATCAGAAAATGAGGCGTAACTCCCCTTTTTGTCAAATAATCGAGTCTGGTTAAGGAAAAGTGTATAAACTCTTTAGCTGTCTGTCTGACACGCGCGCGGTATGACGTTAAAGTTCGCATTGTTTGAATGCATCAGAATTCCTTATTTTTCAATAGCGGAACTAAAAATTTATATAGAATTTTTGGCTCTGGCAATTGGACAAAATTATTCTGACACTTGAAAACTAATTCTTCAAGAAAAAAAAGGACGATTTGAAAAAATTGCAAATATAGCGAATGAAAAATATGATATTTTTTGTTGCATTCAACCGACCAACTTATCAGGTACTAGACAAATTTTTACCTCTCGTGAGATGTTAATTTAGAAGTAAATTTTTCAACGAGACAGTGACAAGTGAAAGGCGTTGAATCGAATGCACATTTTGTGCCGATAATTTTCACCAAAATTATTTTTCCACAGTTCAAAAAAGAAATTGATTTTTTTTGCTCAATTTCCAACGACTCAAAACGTTGTAGAGAATTTTATTCAATGAATAGAACTCTGTACGGCATGGATGCAAAATTTTATGCGCATGTGTTTTCTGGAACGCTTGTTTTATTGCAATTGAATTTTTTTGTGCCTCAAATTGGGTTTGAAAAGCCAACATTTGAAGTATTTGTCAAAATGAATTCTATTCAAGTATATAAAACTGATATGCAATGTTTACACAGTGTTATTTGGTGAAGGCGAGAAAAAACAATGGCCTTTTCTAGTGAAAAGGATGATTGGAAGACTGTTGTACTAAGTTGGTTATTAAAAAAAAGTTGGTTTTATTGGAAGAATTGTAAGAATCTTGGGATATCAGGAGAGAGCTGAGGAAAATTAGAGAAACAAAGAAAACTGCAGAGAAAAATGAGGGAACATATGACGTGAGAAATAGGATAAAAGGAAAATAAAAGGTACGGTGGTGAGTGTTTCCTCTTTGAAACGTCGCTGCAACCAACACTGATACTACGATTTACAGGTAAAAAAACGTCCGGGAGTACTGTCATGATATGTACGAAAAATAGAGACTGAATGCTTATTTATATTGTCGATTAACAGTCTGGTTTCAACGTGTCGTTTATATTTCTAGCGAAAAAAGAGGTATACAGTGGTAACGATTTCGATCTCTTACCTTGGCGGATTCGAAGGCTCGTGGGCCTTACGAGAATAAAATATCGGAGCGAGGCTGCCCAAAAGCCCAAAGGCGGCCGGCGTCACTCAGTTAAATAACAGTCCAGTTAATCTTCCCCAACCCAAAGAGACATATATGTTTCGTGCTCCTTCGTCGGTTGGAGCGAAGACTCCCCGTGACGCTTATTGATCACGATGCAAATCACCGATTTTTTTCTATCAGATGCGATTATTTTTTTATATTTTTTTCTTCCTCTCGTTCAACCCACTATATCACCCTTCTGGCTTTTTTTCTCTCGTTTAATTACGAGAAAGCAACAACAAAAAAAAAAACGATTAATCTGTTCGAAGGCCAAGTACCAACCAGGGCAACGGCAACCACGAAACACCCGTATTATAACGATTAACCACGCACTATGAGGACTGTATTCCGAAACCGAGAAAGTTAGCTGTGCTGGAAATGAGGTTCGACGAGATTGGTAGCATTGTATTCGTAAGGTTGAAATATCTTACCGTCAAGCGGTCGTGAAACGATAATTTGGACGATAGGTGACGCTAGAGTCTACCACGAAGAAGTTTTTTTTTTATTCCAGCTGTTTTATGGCCAATACCACTCAGCAGCAGCAATATCATTCGAATTCATAAGTCGAGTTGTCGAGTTCAGTTTCCAGGTTTTAATTAGGAACTTAATGATATTGGATGTTGCGATTTTTCAAGAGACAAAACGCATGTGAATCGTATGCACTACCTTTTTACCGTATCGATAATGTAGATCGAGTGGGAGTTTTCACATAGTTACAAAAAGCTGCCACTTGGTGGCGCAGTAGAACAATTTAAAAAATCGGACTGATCGCCCTCTCCATAAACGCGTGTTCTTTGCTTCACCATCTCTTTCCGAAAATAACGCTAGCTTGAAGCGTTTAATCACGCTGGGATTCGTACAAAAATCAGCTTGAATCCCGAGCATCACCGATTATCAAGGCAAAGTATATTATACAATTAAATCTACGTTTATTTTCGCCTCGCCATGGAGTTAAATTTTCGTTCCACGGATTTTTCGAACTGAATTATGTGATGACATATTATTGACGCGCCGTTCCATCGTTTCGGCGTTTTCTTGTGCAACGTGATCTTCGTTCATTTTAACGCCGTTCGAATCGCTACGTTTATCGCATTAAAAAAGTGCTTAAAAAATCAATCATTCCATAAGTTTCATTTTCCTTTCGTTCGAAACTGGGATTAATTCGTCTATATTAAAACATTCAAAACATAACCTCTTTCGTCTTGTACGAAGACGTTCGACCACTTGCTCATATCGCTCAAATTAAGTGCTCCGTTTTGTAACGCCCCAAATAAATACTCATTTTGTCTATTTTCTTCAGATGTTGATGCCCAAGAAGAACCGTATGACCATTTACGAGTACCTCTTCAAAGAGGGAGTAATGGTTGCCAAAAAGGACTATCACGCACCAAAGCATCCCGCAACAGAGCTAGAAAGTATTCCCAATCTCCAGGTCATCAAGGCCATGCAGGTATGTATTTATATTATTTTATTTATGCTTGTAAAGATATTTTCATCATTTACAACTTTCCAATGTTGCAAATTCTCTCAATTTTTGTCGCTGATTCATTTTTCATCATCGAAATCAATATTTTT
>JACEOJ010000085.1:807459-891574 GCA_013761285.1 Campoletis sonorensis
CTTTCCAATGTTGCAAATTCTCTCAATTTTTGTCGCTGATTCATTTTTCATCATCGAAATCAATATTTTTTATAATTTCATTGCAAACACTGTAGATCAATTGCTGTGGAATTGCCTGCCAAAAAAAAGTCTCATCATTCAATGGTTTTGTACTTTCTGATAGAAATCTGAGCAGGATAAGATTTTGAAGTAAAATTTTGATGTGATTTCAAGCGTTGAATACACATATGTTTTTTCAATTTTGTTAGCGATCTTTTTTAAGTTTGTTTGCATTTTTGATACAAAATTCAATCAGGAAAGGCAAAAACGTGGACCATAAGTTGGAAAATTTCTATTTTTTCAAAAGTTTGTATTATTGTGCCAAAACTATGATATATTTCATGTTCTACTGATTCATATGTTTTTAAATCCAATTGTTTTTTGAAATTGAATCTTGGAAGATGCGAAGATCGAGCTGTCATTTATTTCTAATACTTATCTACATATTTTTTTGTCACTGAAATAAGAGCAAGGTTGCCCATCGTTCACTTAATTATCTGGAACTTAGAAGGTGATAAAAATTGCCATTCATAATGAAAGTTTTGTTTGAATCTCTATGGTTTGCAATTTTAGCTGTAGTTTGGTTTTTTTTTGGTCAACTAAATTACTTCAGTTCATTTCACTTGGATTTCATCCAAAATATTTATACTGATTCATTCATAGAAACTTTGATTTCACTGGCGTGTTGATTGTGACCAATTATAATTGATATTTATGTTCATTGGATCCTTATTCTACTACAAAAGCTTTTACTAAAAGAAGTTTTTATCCTTGACAACTGAATGTTGAGCCCGAATCATCACTTCAATGTAAAAAGATTTCTTTCTTTTCATACTGATCTGATTTGTTTTGTATATGCACCAAATAATCGATTTTTTTTATCAAACTCGTTATGAAAATTTGTAAAAGAAACCAACAGAGAAATACTGACGAATTAAAAAATTGTGGACTGTGAACACGATAAAAAAGGTATTCGTTTTTCCCAAAAAATACAAGATGGTCTTTCCATGTAAAAAAATGAGAGTTAGAAATGTAAATATAAGGAATCACTCGTTTCCGGGAACTTGATGGAGCATTATTTATTGATTTATTTTGAAAATTAGTCTCTGAAATCCAGAGGATACGTTGAGGAGCAGTTTGCATGGAGACACTTTTATTGGTACCTGACGAATGACGGTATCGAATACCTTCGTGGATATCTCCACCTTCCCCCTGAAATTGTGCCGTCGACACTCAAGAGACAACCCAGACCAGAAACCGCAAGACCACGCCCAGCTGCTGGCTCCAAGAGCGAAGGCTCCAGACCCGCGGAAGACCGCGCTGGATACAGACGAGGACCTGGTGGACCTCCAGCTCCGGGCGACAAGAAGGCAGACATTGGACCTGGTACTGGCGATCTTGAGTTCCGTGGTGGTTTCGGACGGGGAAAAGCTCCGCAATAACTGATTTGTACGCTTTGAAATAAAATAAATGTATCACATCTTGACGTTTAAATGCTGAATCGATTCCACGATATCTTTAGTACCTTTCCACCTTCAACGTAGCAGTTTTGCCACTAAGAACTCAAAGTTAACAAAAAGAAGAGTTTGAGAACTCGGGCGTTTAAGAAATACCCATTTTTCCTATATTTAATATTAGATTTTAAACTTGACATCTTATATTTGTACAAAGGGGTCAAAATTCTTCGATTTCTTGAAACAAACATTGTCATATGTTTCACGGTAATTGAGGCTACGTTGAGGGTTCCTAGAGACACCTAAAGACACCGTGCAAAACGGTCACTGAATCATATTTTTCATACCGAATTGAAAGAAAAATCATTTTCGTTTTTGTTTATTTGAAAATTGTCTAGGAAATGAAAAATAATTCAGCAAAATTGAGAGAGAACCGTTTCCGGAGACGGAGTCTTGCCTGACAAATGATTTTCCAAAAATTTATACCGAAAATTGAAATTCTAGGGATGACGTGTGGCAACGACCAGATGTGTCTTTATTGCTACATCAAATTTTATTCTATTCAGCCGTTTAGTTTTTGTGATATGGGCAAGCGTTTTTATACAGAATTTTATCCAGGAAAAACGCAATCAATGACATACTAGACATTGGAATATAAATTTTATATCAAAGGAGTTATATTTCCTGAAAATTCTCAAATTCGTGAATCATAGACTATTCAAAAAACATACAATGCAATTGATTTTTAGCTACTTTCAAAAAATAAAGTCAGTCCACTCATGTTAAATTAATTGATTTTTTTTAATTATAAATCTCTCGGGGGTCGTACTCCACGAGATTTATAATTCAACAAAAATTTGTTATTAATAAATCAATTTACTTGACTTTCGGAGGCGAATTAAAATGCTAGGTTTCTGGTTATTGCCGTTTCCTGTATCTGGCGCTGCAGTCGCAAGCGCCAGTGTGCCCGAACAGTTTCGTACTTTTATGAAATCAGTCAGTCGAGTATTTGACGATGGCCGGTAGTTATAAGAATTTCATCAAGTTATTGGATGCTTGGCCACTTGACAAGTCAAAAGCAGGCAGGTGAGATTTTCATCGACATTATTCGATACCATTCCCGTACGAACATATTGTCGGAAAGGTTTCTTTCATCATTTTTTCGGCTAATCCAGTATCGCTCTAAATGTTAGGTTATGTTCGTAATCAAGATTCTTTCCAACTATTCTCGTCGTTCTTTCCACAACGTTTACTTTCTCTTCTCTAAAATTCAAAGCTCTCATTATCGTTATTCGTATTTTCGCATTATTGTCATCGATCAAATTCGAGAAAATTATTATTTTCATCGGATTTTCTTTCTATCAACACCACGAACCAAAAACAACCGTTCTATTTATTTTCAGTTTTCTGGCATTTATGCTGTTTTGCATCGATCAAATTTTTTTCCATCTTGCGCACTATCGAGCAAAATATAATATTCCAATTGAGTAAATGATTTTTTTCATTTTAGTGGCAATTTATATTTATTCACAATTTTTTGTTTTTTCATTTTTCTAGGGATCTGGGACAACACATCCGAGATCAATTGAAAGTAGCGTTTTCCAAGGGATCTCGGAGCGAAGTGGACCAAGAGCAGTGCGACCGTTACTACTACAGTTTGAAGAGAATAGCGTCGAATTATTACGGGCAGCGTTACGTTCGGACGAGCAGTTCAACGGCGAGTGGTCTTTCGGTGGAAGAGTGTAATCTCGCGTTGACCCCGGAGCTGGAAGAGTACTTCAAAGAGGAGGACTTAGGGTTCGTGAAGAGAAATTTCATAAGATTGAAGAGAAGGTATGGCTCTCCGGCTAGTAAACAGAATTGAAAAGGGGGCATGTTTTTCCGTGCGATCGTTGTGCGTGGCGTCGCACGAGAAGCCGACGAGAGATAATGTGGGGAGAATGGCTGGGAGGGAGCGAAAAAAGCCTCATGTTCCGGTGATGGTGGAGGAAGTGCTGAAATATTTGGAGCCGTCTCCGGGGGAGACTTTTGTTGACATGACTTTTGGGGCGGGTGGACATTCGTCAAGAATTTTAGACAGTACGCCAGAAACAAAGATCTTTGCTTTGGACCGTGACCCGGTGGCTCACGAGCATGCGAAATTGATGGCTGAAAAATATCCTGGACGGCTGGTGCCGCTGCTTGGGCGATTCTCAGAACTGCCGCAATTACTGCGCCAGCACAAAGTCCAGGCTAACAGCATCGACGGCTTTCTCTTTGACTTTGGATGCTCTTCGATGCAGTTCGACGTCGCGAGCAGAGGTTTTTCCCTGGCAAAAAATGGGCCGCTCGATATGCGAATGGATGGCAATCGGTGCCCGGAGCAGCCGACTGCAGCAGATGTTTTAGCTCGAGCTTCCGAGGAGGACCTCATTCGCATTCTCAAAGTTTACGGGGAGGAGAAACAAGCCAAAAGAATTGCTCGAGCGATAATCGAGGCTCGTTATACTTTTAAGAAGCTCGAGACCACTGACGAACTTGCTAAATTGGTTGAATCGACCCTCGACGACGAAAGCTTCATCGACGACAACGCCCCCGACCACGGACTTGACAGGACCGACAAACTTGGCAGATCTGCTCACCTCGCCACCAAAACTTTTCAGGCTTTTCGCATATTCGTTAACAATGAGTTGAATGAAATTAATTATGGCGTCGTAATTGCTCAGCATTACCTTAAAATCAGCGGCCGGTTGATCACCTTGGCTTTTCATTCTCTCGAAGATACTATCGTTAAGAGACACCTTTTTGGCAACATCACCGATAATATGGTCAATCGTTCACCCCTCAAATATTGCAATTATGGTAAATTCTATGACCAAATAGAAATTAATGATTTGACTGAGGTGCCGTGGTCGATGCTTCACAAACACGTTTTGGTACCAAAGGCCGACGAAATTGATGCTAATCCACGTGCTAGATCAGCCAAATTTCGTGCTCTCATTAAAGTCAAATAATAACGAATTCATTAAAATACTATCTCTCGAAATGCTTTTGCATTTTTTTGTATAAAATCACAAGAATCCGGTGAAATGAACCAATTTCACGAATGCCATCAGTTTTCGTTACAACATTTATTAAAACCTGTACATTTGAAAATAAACTTAATGTAGAAAAATAGCTCTGTGAGAAATTTTAGAAATTTTCTCTCATATTTATAACAATTATAAAAATTAATAAACGTTCGACGTTAAATCCTATTCAACTAAAACAATCCTTCGATCTCATCGGTCTCGCTGTTCCAGTCCATATCGTAGACAGCAGGCCTTGTTGATAACCCAGGCATCATCATGATCTGGAAACAGATGATTTCGGTTCATTTAGTTAACGACAATTGGTTTCGTCGATGCAAAATTTAAAAATAGACATTTTTCTCCAAATATTTCAGGCTTTTCGGAATTTAATTATCAGATGAAGCGTTTTTTTCATCGTCCCCGACTCTTTCATTGATTCATTTTACAAAAATTGTTGAAATTGTATTTCCTCTTTATTTTTAAATCGAGAAACTCTACAGCAATTCTGCTTTCGAAATGATCTTCAAGTTTTTGTGGAGCTTGAAAATAATCGAAGGGTTTTTTAATTTTCTTCTTCTCAAATTCTTTTTTTCCTAGAAACAGTTTTTTCATTTACAAAAATCTCCAATTTACATTGAAGTTTTTTTAAAATCCCGAGTCCCTGAACATATCGTGTTGTTGATCGTTATTAAATCTTCTGACTTACCTCTCCGACCATCGGAACTACGAATTGAGCCCCAGTAGAAACAAAAATGTCTGTTATTTGAAGAGAGAATCCTGTGGGTGCTCCCTTAACCGCTGCATCACCAGTCAACGAGTTTGAAGTCTTTGCCATGCAAAGAGCATATTTGTCGTATCCAAATTCGTTGTACTTGGCAATTTTTTCCTTTACCTGAAAACCCAAAAAACATCTTCAATTATTTCCAGTTATTATTCCAGAATTATTTTCGATTATTACTCCACTTTTTGTTCGCAGAATTTTTTTACTTTGTGCAAAAATCTAATGAAAACGAATCTGACAGGATTCGATTTTTTGAATGGTTTTAATCTTTTTTTGATCTCGTCTTAAACACAGTTTAATAAAAACCTGAAAAATTGATGGCTCAACGTTTGGATCGAAGTGAAATTTTCACGTCAAATGTGAAATAATAAATTTGACATTTTCTCAATATTTGATTTTTTCTTCAAATGAAATTTCATCATTTTGTTCTTCGAATACGGAGTTGAATAAAAAATATGTTTTTACCGTATCCGCGAGAATGACTTCCCCAGCGCCGTACATTTCTCGAGCAATGATATTCATTTTTTCTACAATGCTCAAGTTGTTGTCGTAGAGGAACTTGAAAGTGCTCGGTTTTTCTATGGCCTCCAATACAGCATCAGCTAATTCAAGAGCTCCTTTGCCGCCCTCTGCCCAATGGTTACAAACGATTGCGTTTGTTGCACCTCCCTTCAAAGCCGCTACTTTAACCAATTCCAATTCCGCTGGAGTGTCAGTTCTGTAAAACGAGTCACAGCGAATGGGAAAATGTTAAAATTTGCGATAAAATAATTCATTGTCTTCGAATAACAAAAATTTTGCTTCATTTTTATAAATCAATGAAAATCAATTCATTTTTTTCGTATTTTATAGATATTATTCATAAAAAATCTTCTAGATTTACTTATTGCATGAAAAACCATTAATTTCTCAAAACAAAAACGATTTTTCGTTGAATTTTCAACGGAAAGAGAGATTAAGCAACAAAAATAAACGGAAGACCGAAAAATCTGCAAAATCCCATTGAATTCTCGAATAAAAAGTTTTCCCGTGTTGAAATTAATGTTGGAAAGGGTTGGAAAAAAGGATTTGAAAATGTACTCACGTGTGTCTGTTGATCGCGACGACAACAGGGACACCGAATTTGTTACCGTTGCTGATGTGTTTCAAAAGGTTTGGCAGACCTTTTTCCACAAGATCGAGATGTTCTTCGGTGTACTCTTCCTTCAACGGGGCACCAGGAGTCACAGCTGGTCCACCACCGTGCATCTTCAGTGCTCGTACAGTCGCGACGAGGACAATCGCATTTGGCACGTGACCAGAGGTCCGGCACTTGATATTGAAGAACTTTTCCATTCCAATATCTGAGCCGAATCCTGCTTCGGTGACAACAATGCCCTCGGGCCCAACCAGCTTCAGGGCTATCGCGTCCGCAATTATTGACGAACAGCCATGAGCTATGTTCGCGAATGGTCCAGTATGAACGA
The DNA here is from genome assembly GCA_013761285.1 of Campoletis sonorensis. Classification (NCBI taxonomy): domain Eukaryota; kingdom Metazoa; phylum Arthropoda; class Insecta; order Hymenoptera; family Ichneumonidae; genus Campoletis; species Campoletis sonorensis. The sequence continues at coordinate 814,250 of JACEOJ010000085.1, forward strand.
GGATCGGAGTCCCTTCGATACTCTGCATGAGATTCGGCTCGATCGCATCCTTCAATAACACGGCCATTGCTCCGGTCATTCCCTGAAAATCGAAAAATCCAATTTAAAACGAATAATTCTTCAAAAAAAACTGAGAAAAAATCGTGAATTTCCAAAACTGGGAGAACAGGCTTATCGTCATTTTTCTTTTTATTCGTCTTCATTTTTATTAGGTTTTTAAATATTTTTTACTTCCGTAACTTCTTGATTGAACTTTTGGTCGGTTCTTGGAATTTTATTTCCTATTTTCTGAGGTATTTTTTATTTTTATTTTGGATAAAAGTTTTCATAAGAAAATCGTGAAAAATAATCATTTTTCTGATTTATTCCTTGTAATTGTTTGAATGATCGAGACGGTACTTACGAAATCTTCAGCTGTCAAAGGCTGTCCACTTTTGCTGAATGCAACGACAATCTCGCCCAATCGTTTTTTCATGTCCTCGACGTTGGTGGCAAGTGCGAGAATCGCCATTATTTCCGATCCAACGGAAATGCGGAAGGAAGTCTGTCGAGTCTTTCCCTTTTCCGTAGGACTTTGGCCAATCGTTATATTCCGCAGAAACCGATCGTTCAAATCGACAACTAAAGGGCAAAAATGAAATACACAATTTTGGGTTTATTTTTGCATTATTTTTTACCTCGAGGTTTTCTGGATCGATTGTTTCTTTGTTTGTTCGAACAAAATCAACGATACGAGATTCGAAATAATTCTTTGGACTCTTCAAGACAAATTACGAAATTGTTGATCATTTTTTTTTCTAAAATTTATTAATGAAAGTACCAGGCACCAGGGAAAATCAAAATTGAGTCCTGCTGATTGAGTCCAACACTTTTAAAGAGTTAAAATGAAGAAAAAAAAGCGTCGTACCTCTTGTCCACAAAATTCTTTCCGGATCAATATCGAGTCTTGCGAATTTCGATTGTTCTTCATCGGTCAGACTCGACGGATCGGTTTTTTGAATTCCGAGTTTGTGCAGACGCTTCAGTTGAATTTTAGAAAATTTTCTAACTCCTTTGATCGAAGGTACGAGTCTGTCGAAAAGAGCTTTGTCCGTTTGTGTTGACTCGTGAAAATATCTCGCGTCGATTTGAGCAGCGAGAAGATTGTTGGCTGCTGTGACTGCGTGAATGTCACCGGTGAGATGAAGATTAAATTCTTCCATAGGAATTACCTGAGCATGAGAATTGATTTATTATTTACATTGATTATTCCCAACTAAACAGTTTTGATCAATAATTTCTTTCCAAATGTACAAATTTTGAAAGTTATTTTCAATGAATTTCAAGTAAACTACGAATTGACTGAAAATCGCTCAAAAATTGACCACTATTTCGAGTCAAAAAACACATCATTCCAATAATTTTAATAGTTCAACATTTTATGTAAAATAATAATTGACAGAAAAATATATTTTTGATCATTTTTTAACGAGGTTCGATCGGCATAATCATGAAAGTATACACAAATTAACGGCAAAATGATCGAATACAATTTTTCCAAGATCATTTTTCAAAATTTTGCGTAAATCTTTTCGAGCGTCGTGTTATAATGTGTCAAAAATTTGACAAGGTTTCACCGTCTGGTAATCGAGATATTCAGTGTTTAAAATCGCAACTTTAACACGAGGTTTTATGGGAAGTTGCGAAAAAAGACGATATTTTACAACTAATAACTCGATTTCTAAACGGTCAAACTTCCTCAAATTTGACCCACAGTTGAGTATGATTGTTAAGAGGATTCATACGAATTTTGAACAATTAAACTTGGAATTTATCGAACGTATGAGAAACGATCGAACCTCCTTAAATATAGAAAACATCGAGACGAATATTTATCTTTGACGAGTCGATAAATGAAAAATATATTAACCTGAGAGTAGCCTCCACCGGCAGCACCACCTTTGACACCAAACGTTGGCCCCATGCTCGGTTGTCTCAGGGTTGCGAACGAATTTTTGTTTTTGTGAGCTGTGAGTGCTTGCACGAGTCCAAGTGTCGTTGTGCTTTTGCCTTCACCGAATGGCGTGGGCGTTATACCAGCGACAACCACGTATTTACCATTTTTTTGACCCTTCAGTCTATCCAGAACGTTTAGACTGATTTTAGCCTTTTTAGCCCCATAAGGACTCAGCTCGTTCGCTAAGAGACCAATTTCTTCAGCGAGCATAGCTATTGGTTTGGGTTCTTGAGCACGTGATATTTCAATGTCACTTGGCACTGGCGTCGCCAAGTTCAAAGGAAGTGCTCGAAGATTCCATTTCGTTTGAAAGAATTTTTCAAACGAGCGCTGTGCCGATATTACGGTGTTCCTCATCAACATCGCGACCGTCACTGGTCCAACTCCACCAGGCACTGGAGTTATGTACGATGCTACTTTTGCAGCTTCGGCGTAAGCAACGTCACCGACCAAACGGGAGCCTGACTTTTTCGTTGCATCTGTTAATTCAAGTTTCGTTACTTTTGGTTCAAAATACTTCAAAGTATTAAAAAATTATCTAAAATTCGACTGGTTAATTATCTTTTAAAAAAGCTTGGAGCCAAGGTTCGTTGATGGTTTTTCAAACCAATCAGCAATCTCGTTAAAATGATTGGGGCGAAATGAACCCGAGACATTTTATTTTTACAAGAGTTTACGAGGTTCGTTTTCTTTTAAAAAAGCTTGGAGCCAAGGTTCGTTGATGGTTTTTCAAACCAATTGGAAATCTTGTTAAAATGATTGGAGGAAAATGAACCCCAGACACTACGAATTGTGAATAGTAATAAAAATGAGATAATTTAAAGAAAACGATAACGAGAAGAAAAAAAAAGACAGTCTGTGGATTTTTTCAGCAGTATTTTTAGGCAAAAAGATCTGAAATTAATGGAACGTCCCTTCATTGATCCAAATCGATTTTTTTTTTCGATCACCAGGCACTGTTGGTCCGTGAAAATTAATTAAACCCTTGACTCTCGAACTTTCTTCTCCTCCTCGTCAATTTGGACAATTTTTTAAAGACTTAAAATTATCCAAGCACGACAAACAAAAAGGAGTAGAGGAGAAATAATGACTCACCAGGTATGGAATTAATACCACAGTCGATAACGACTGCACCAGGTTTGATCCACGATCCCTGAACGAATTCTGGCGAACCGATTCCGACCACAACGATGTCAGCCTGCGATACCTTCATTGAAAAAAAAAACAAAATTGAACAATCGTTAAAACCAGTTGTTCGTTGGTTAAGAGAAAAATAAAAAGAAATAGAAAATCGCTCAAAGAAAAATGAAAAAACAAATAAAAAACCTACAATTTTTGGAATGTCTTTGGTTCTCGAGTGGCAAACCGTGACAGTTGCATGGTGCCATTTGAGCAATTCTGCAATCGGTGTCCCCACGATTTTACTTCTGCCTAAGACGACAGCCTGAGCTCCTGCTATTTCGACGCCAGTTCTACGAACAAAAAGCAAAATATAACAATTTGCAAAAAGACTTTTTTTCTTTGTAAATATTCCATTATTTATTCTTTTCGTACTTTTGAATGAGCTTAATACATCCGATCGGGGTACAGGGTAAAAATCCGCTCATGTCACCGATCGCCACTCTTCCCTCGTTTATCGTATTGAGTCTGGAAAAATAAAAATAAAATAAATAATGGGGGCAATCGATTCGTTGACTGGAGTCTTTGGGCCCTTGGCTGACTCATCCACGAATTGGGTCTTTTTGACCCAGGGCTAAAATGTCATTTACGATCGAATTAAAATGAATTTTTGATTGAAATTCAATTTTTTTTCGAGCAATTATCGTTTCCGAACATTGATTCTTGAGCCTTTTATGATTTTGGACATTTTTGAAAATATATCGAACCCTCGATAAGTTGTGAGCATTTAAAGCCTCGGTGGTAATGACCGAAGTGAAAAAAAAGTATTTATTTAATGCATTTTTTTTCTACATTGAATAATTTATGATTTTTTGTAATCTTATCTTTTTGGACTCCCCTGGAAAAACGTTTCGAAACGCCTAATCTAGTAAATGGTTAACGCTTCGAAATAATAAGCTGACTTGGGTTGAATGTCACTTGTTACACAACTCTATAAATCGCCTTGATTCGCGGATGAAACGATGTTTTGCGTAACAGATAATGACGCGGTGGTAAATATTTTTATATTTTATTGTACAATCTTTGATTGTTGGGTCGAAGGTCCTATTTCAAGCTATGTTCAAGTTCTTTTTTTGTTTATCAGTTTGAAAACAGTTTTCGCCATTTTTGCGCAATGCAACACTACCATTTTTCGATTCTAATGAAATTCCGCTTTAGTCTTTTGAAATTGATTTATTTTTGCTGTTTTTTTGTATTTTTTATGCAAAGTCCTTTTGGGAACAAAACTTTTGAAACTTTCTTTTCGTTTCGTCGACTGTGCGGATACTTTTTATGAAATTATTTTGCTCCAGAGATCGATTTTGTAGTTTCTTAATCGACTGAACGTAAGATTAAATGAAAAAAAAATTGAAATCAATGTTTTGGAAAATAATGTTCACTCACCCATCGACATCTTTGTCCGGAGAAACCGCATCCGTGATCAAATGAGAATTTATTTTGCTCACGGTGTCAAGAGGCATTTGGACTATAATTCCATGGATTTCCGGGTCTGTGTTGAGTTTGTTGAGTTTACTTAGAAGCTCTATTTCCGTCGTCGTATTTGGCAACTTAATGTGACAGGCTTTTATTCCTATCTCATTGGCTGCTTGCATCTTCATCCGAATGTAAACATTGGAATCTTCCCTGCCACCAACTTGAACAATTGCTAGGCCAGGAGCAAATGTAGGCAGGGTTTCGATCATTGCTGCTACATCCTTTGCCAAAGATTGACGAACTTCTCTGTGACATAAAAAAACAATATTTAGCTTGTCATTACTTTTCATTTATTTAGACGAAAATTCATGCTGCAATTTTTCAATTGATCAATCGAAAAGTAATCAAATGTTCATGTCTCTAAAAATCTCAACAATAATATTGTTGTACCGATCGATATTTATTTATATTAGTAACAAATTAAGTGATCGGAATAATCGAATCTTTGTTGTAACGAACAAAATGATTTGGTGATCATGAATTTTCCAACTAAAACTTCGTTCATCCAAGGAATTTAGTTATTTATGTTTAAGGGATTGTTCGAAATTTATTTCTTTCTTTTCCCCGGTAACATTTTCCGAAAAAGTCAGGCAAACGTAGTCTCAAGTATTTTGAATTTTTGTTAAAAAGGCATCTATTAGTTGACAGTTGCTCGAAAGATAACTTCCAGACGTCAACAGTGGCCCGAAAGATAATTTCGAGACGTCTGATAACTTTTAGATGCCTTTCGGATCGACATTAGAAATCCTACACCAGGAGAACAATAATTTCGACAAATTATCATTATAGTGATAAAAACTGGAGATGACCTTGAATTTTGATTGACTTTTGTATAAAATCGAGAGTCGCAACTCGAGACTAGTGCAATGCCCTATTTGTTTAGTAAAAAAAAAGCGAAAAACATCGAAATGACAAAAAAATTTAGTGAGAAACGAAAAATCACCTGTGTTTTAAAATGAGCGAATTATATTTTGATAAAACGATCGAAAGGTTGGAATGGATTGGACTGTTTATAATCTCATATTTATTTTTCATTCAGTCAAGTTCCGAATGAACTTTCTACGAAAAAATGAATTATTATCTTTTAATTCGATTTGATTTAATAATTTTTTTGAGAAAGTTTAAGATGTTTGGATTTTTCTTGAGACATCTGTTGTGAAAAGAATTTATTATAGGGGCTGAGAGTTTAATGTGTCAATCTCTGTTTGTAAAAAAAAAAAAAAAAAAAAAAAAAAAAACATTTGATATATTTCCATGAAAATTGACACATGAACCAGAAATATTGCAAAAAGTTCAAGGTTGTCCCTCGTTTATTACTGCAGCAATAATTTTTCGATTTAATTTCTCTTCTTGTTGCTGTGGCAAACTTTTTTCATGTTATTCTGATTTCCACGCCAATTTTTTTCAGTTTCGTCTTTGTTTGAGTGCGTGTACAAATAATGATCGACAGTTGATAAAGTAGAATCGTTTATTTGATCAGGTAAAAATATATGTTGTTCGTTTGCCAAAGTAATAATTTTTTTTTCGTGTTATCGGCTTGACTGAGTGAATACTAAACCGACAAATTGTTGAAAGCAAACATTTATCTCGTTCCAAATCTCGGTGGAAATTTACCGGTACGTTTATGTCGTGGAAATAAATTGATATTCCGTGACTGGAAATATTCGCAGATCGCAGAAAAAAACGAGGGAAAAAATAATTGACAAGAAATTCAGTAGAAAAGTTAGTATTTGTTCGAGAATTATTATATATTTTTGTAGAAATTATGATTTTATAAATGTACTTACTTGGCAAAACTGGTTCCCGAGAGAACGACACCTCGAACGTCCGTTGCCATCCTCCTGTCGAGCGATCTACGCGGCCACGTGGTAACAATGAAAAATCAGTTGTTTTTGTTTCGATTATACTTTTTATTGAATATATTCGAGCAGAAAGTTTTTCACGTTGATTAAGTTCTTCGTAAATGATTCGATCAGTTCAAAAATCAACAATGGGTCTCGCGGAATAACATCGACAGTGTTTACCGAATTTTGAAGGAATTATTAGAACCGAACTGCTCGACACGGAGCTCACGCGACTGTATAATTTGTACCGGCTCTGGAGCAAATCGTTCTCAACGCTCTATCGCGTTAGGCGCACACATGGGAATATGTGAATGTGTGTGGGTTCATTCGAGCCGATTCGCACCGACAAAACACAAGGAACTAACAGCGGTTTTCAAACATATCTGCTCAACAAGTTCCCTTCTCATTTTTCAACGTCGTTTTTTCTTTCGTATCGGAGGCACCGACGGAGGCTTTCGAAATTCCCCACTCTGACAGTTAAAATTGATTCTTAGTTTTGCTCGTGCTCCGAGGGACGAGCGGGGCGCTCAGCTTGTGGCATTGCTGCCAACCTGATTTTTTTGTCTTTCTCTCTCTTTTTCCTTTTTCTTTTCTTTGTGCTCGACGAACTGGCCGCACTGGGCTTTTGCGGCTATGTTTCACTTTTATTTTCATTTTTAATGGATAGAATATCCTCCCCCGTTTAAGGGGGAAGAGCACATTAGGAAGCTTAATTTCGGTGATACTTTAAGATTTTTTTTTTCGTGGGTGAAATTAATTAGAATTCAACAAAATTCTGACATCGTTTTAATCATATTTTGACGAACTGTAATGAATTATTGAAAATATTTTCAACCAAAAATGATAAAGTTACCCCCTGAAGTCCGCTGACGGTCGTGGTCCAGAGTTTTTCGATTGCGGGACGTGTGGCCATTCCAATTTTTATCTGATATTGAAAAAGTTTTTATTTTTCATTGATAACCTATTTTGTAAGAATATGAACCTCAATGCAGGTGGAAATAATGAAAATTGAAAGTTTAGCAGCCTTTGGAAAAATTTTCTCCGATTATCGCAATATTTTTTCATCAATTAAGCAAATAAAGGCGACTCCAAAATCATGATATCATCTCAAACGTTGGTTCATATTCTTACGAAATAAGTTATCAATGTTGAATAAAAACTTTTTGAATGTCAGATAAAAATTGGAATTGGACCACGACCGTCAGCGGACTTCAGGGCGGAACTCTATCATTTTTGGTTGAAAATATTTTCAAAAATTTATTACAGTTCATCAAAATATGATTAAAACGATGTCAGAATTTTGTTGAATTCTAATTAATTTTACCCACGAAAAAAAAAATCTTAAAGTATCACCGAAAATAAGCTTCCTAATGTGCTTTCCCCCGTTTAATCGCATCTTTTTAATTTAATAAAATCTTCAATCAAATCTTAAAATCTTAATCCAATAAACTCCTCGATTGAACCACAATAACTTCGATTTATCAAATAACAAAAATTTTTACAAACTTCAGGAAGAAGGTTCTTTGAAATGTTAATCGCCCACGATTCTTTTAATAAGAATTTAATGAAGCTTTGAGTTGAAATAATTGAATTGATTGTTCGTACAATGATTCCCTGGAATTTGATTCATTTGTTATGATTAAAAAGTATAATGAACTTAGTTCCTCAAATGAACTATTTTTATATTCATTAAAAATGATATCGAAATGTCTCAGAACGAGGGAAAGATTAAAGAAAAATGAACGAAAATTTAAAATCGAATGATAATTATTGGTCCATACTTGACGACTTGAAGTATCCTGCTCATAGATCGTCCGCTTTGGTGATTAAATGAAAACTGGAGACTTATCCAAATTTTCTAGTCTCGGTGCATGCGTTCGCGGGGGGTATATTTTTTTTTTCAGCATAAGAAATAATACACGCATCGTTATCTGCTGCCGTTGAGATATTTTCGAACCGATAAACTTTGACACCCGATGCTTGTGACCATCAAACCTCGAGTTTGATCGCCTCAATGCTCTCTTGAGAATAAGATTCAGACGAAACTTACTCCTGTTACGTCGCGCCGCGCGCGAACGTGACGGGGTTGACCTTTTTTCCACCTCGAATTTGAGCAGGAATGGGCCTGCTCGGGACCGACGGAGATAACTGCCTTATCGTGCGAGAAAATATTCAATGGTAGCGACTTACCTTGCGTGTTGCGTAGGACGTAACACTCCTGTCATCATTTTTCTCGGTTCTTGCTATTCAACAAATGTACGACGAAATGACAGAAACAAATATTTATCATTTGACCCAGTAGTTTCGCCACAGGCTCCTTCAAAAGTTGACTTTGATATTTGGAAACTTTGATATTCCTGCGAAATAATTTAATAGAATGTAAAAATATATGCGAATTTTCGAGAAAAATGTCCAATTGAAAGTTCTAATTTTTGGACTGCAGTCAAAGTTTGAGAAAAAACTGATCTGGGTCAAAATGACCCGAAGAATCTTTGAACGATTGTGTCTTTCTAACGTTACCCTTGGAACGCTCATTCCGTTCTGGACTCAGATGAAGACGAGACGGTTTTCAATTAACTAAATTTGCGGCAATTTTCCAAGTTCCATTAATGCCTTGGAAGTTTTAACGCTCATAGTCCCGGTGTTCATACGACCAGCTCGAATGAAACTTTAGCAGAGAGAAACTCGACAAAAACATTTTCGAATCTGCAGCGTTCTATTCTCCGAACGTCCTTGGCTTTCATCGCCTCATTGCTCACCTTAATACCGACTAAATTTCCATCGTTGCTCCAACATTCGTAATCCTGCATAGTCTAATGTCAACAAATTACAGAGAACTCTGTAAAAAATTGAACTATTTACAAGTTTCTTGTGATTCTTTTATTTAGAAGTCCTGACATTGGAAAAAAATAACAATAATTATACATTTTTATTTATAAACGATGACAACTTTACTACGAAACGTCGAAATCGTTGGATTAAGATATTTCTCAACACATCCAATCTGATCGATAAAAGAAATGTTACTTTTTCATGATTTATGTGCGTTCGTTTGTTGTGTTTTGACATTGATTATTTTCCTATTGATCAAGTTTTTGATATTCCAATTTCGTAATTCAATGTTTTTTCGAAGTATAAACAAAGTTTTGTCTCTACGATTCAAAATTCAACGATTTCCTGAAATAAATCGTCCACCAAATTTCGTAGGCTCCAAATTAAAGAAATCGTGGAGACTTATTTGGAAAAAGTGACGTCTCTTTATTGATTATCTGTCCAAAATAACTCTCACCCGATTAAGTTGATTAAGGCGACAATTAAAAAACAATTTTCTTCCGTTTTGTGGGCTAAGGTCAAAGCAAAATCCCGGGTTGTTTAGAGTTTTATCAGCCAAGACATTATTCCGCAGCATCCGCGAGGAAGTCAAAGGTTGAGCAATCATGAGCAGATCAGTAAGATTAACCGAGGTTTGGCGCTTCGCTGTTGGTGATCGCAGTAATTAGATCACGTGCCTCTTTCTCCCTCAAGTCTCTCATAGAAGCGAGAGGAGAGATCTTTGAGGTAACAAACGTTTTGCTAGGTCGACAGCGTCGTGCGAGGCTCCTTACGGTTTCCAGGAGCCATAACCTGAAGGGTCTCGGTTTGGGTCTGCGATACAGAATATTCTCTGCTTGTAATACCTTCGATACTCTCAAGGGAATTTCCAAGGGCGAGTGTACTGCTATAGCGTTATATTAAAGGGAAGAGAAAACCACTACGGTCCATGTAAGATGATGAGTTCTAGTCGTCCTTGATGACCGGAGGAGAGAGAAATCATTCGTGACACAATTGGTTCATTCCCTTGGCAGCGATCTTAGAATCGTGCTTCCAATATGTTTTGTCTTTTTCCTAAAAAAACGTTAAAAATAGTGTTAAATAACCCTGACGAAAAAAAAAACAGTGTACAGGATCCTTTAAACCTATAAATTCTGTTCGTTTCGATGTTATTTATTATAAAAATGAAAGAATCATCAAAATTTAGGAAATTTTACTTATTTTTATGAGCTTTATTTTCTGTATTTTTTTTTCATTTAATCACTTCGATTCAATCAATTAATAAAACTGACGATCAAGTCGAATAAGATTTTTTCTTCGTGGCAAATGTTCCATGTTAGCCGATAAAAGACGGAGCATTTCGTCTCCTAGTGAGCATGACCCTTGGACAGTTTGAGTGCAGATTCGTCGTACGGATTAAAAGACGAAGAAGATAAAAAGAGTATAGCGAGAATGAAGGAACATGTGGAAAGACTACGTGTTTCCATCGATTTTAGAAATTGGTTGATCTCACGAGATTGTACGACGAGGAGAGGCAATCAGTTCCAGGACATAACTCCTAGACGTACCAGGGTTGGGACACTTTATAAGCCCGCGGGCCTTCGATAGTCGATCGTCCTTTTGCTCGCCTGATTTGTTCATCCAGTTTCTCTGCCTCGTCTCTTTTACCCCTTTCTTGTTCGACTCTACGACTCCCTACATCTTTCTTTGGTTGTTCCAATCCTCCATGGACGGACACTCAATCCGTACCTTTTCGTTACCGTGTCCGATTCGTCTTATTCACGTGTTCTCATTATTCCAATCTTTTCATTAACATGGGCCACTGGATCCACCAGTTTTGTTGAATCTTCCAAAAACACGCAAATTCCCACAGATCGTAAAATTTCAATGATTTCCAACATGGATTTACGCTGGATTTTGTCGAGTCATCCGTACAAAAAGTTGCGGACACTTATAAAATTTATCATCAGAATTAACAATTAGATTTTAAGGCAGTTCTATCGTTACATCGTTTTCTTAAGATTTTGTTGAACATTTGGATAAATCTTCTTTAATGTCATATGCACGTGTGTAATTAATTTTAGAAGGTTTCACCAAGCGGAACGTTCAGATATTTATTGGTAAAAATCACAATTTTCGATAGTCTCTCATAAGAGCTCGTGTTGAAAGTTACATTTTCGTCGATAAATATTTTGGCTTCTAGATGGTGAAGCCTTCTAAAACTTTGCATACATTTTGATGCAACATCAAAGAAGCTACATTTAGTTTTTCAAAAAAATCTAACGAAAAAAATGTTCGTAACTTTTGTAATTATACAGCAAGTACATATTAGCTTGGATGACCTTGAATTTGGAGTATGTTGTTCTTTGGTCAATTTACAACAACTTTTCTTTATTAACTTGTGCCCGCAAAGCATTCTGTGTGTGAGAAAAACTGAAAAACAATTTTTCGACATGAATGTCACGATATAATTACTTTAACACTATTATTCCTTCAAAAAAAAGACCCAAAATACATAAAATTCGAGAAATAATGAAAATTGATGACTCGGACGTTGAAATTAATTGAAATACTGCTTTTAATTTCATCTGGAAAATGTTCTACTCTACATCGTATAATTTAAGCGTCCATATGCTTTTAATTTGACGAATGTATTCCCAGTAAGATACAGACTTTTGAAAAGTAAGGCGTGAGGGAAAGGTAACTGGAATGATGATTGTAATGAAATTTGTAGTACATGCGTGATGGAAGCGTCGAGTTCTCATTCGCGTTCGTCTTCATTAAACAGCAGCGGGTTCGTAAAGTACTCGTAAAGTATGTGAGCTCGGCAGCCGGGCACATGTCTAACACTTAACACCCTCTGGTGGCCGTATAACATTCGTGCTGAATTATTCAAAGCAACGTTTTCATTGAATGAAGGTACATATGTGGCAAATATATCACTTAGGGCATAATTTTTTAATTTTATTCAGAAAATTATGAATGTTTACAAAAAAAGGGAGTTTATTATTATATATTATATATTTTTGTATTAAATGTGGCAAAGGTCTCTAATATTTCAACTCCAAACTTCACATGATACATTTTTCTTAAAATTTTATGTGTTTCAATATTTTCATGAAATGCAACAACTGCTGATATTCGACAACATTGAATCGAAATAGAAAATGAAGCAGAGTCAATTTTTGAAAGTGAGTTTGGCGAGACTGTTACGTTAAGGAGGTTCGATCGTTTATCATGCGTTCGATAAATTCCAAGTTTAATTGTTTAAAATTCGTACGAATCTTCTTAACAATCATACTCAACTGTGGGTCAAATTTGAGGAAGTTTGACCGTTTAGAAATCGAGTTATTAGTTGTAAAATATCGTCTTTTTTCGTAACTTCCCATGAGACTTCGTGTTAAAGTTGCGATTTAAAACACTGAATATCTCGATTACCAGACGGTGAAACCTTCTCAAATTATTTACACATTATAAAACGACGCTCAAGAAGATTCACGCGAAATTTCAAAAAATGATCTTGGAAAAATTGTATTTGATCATTTTGCCGTTACTTTGTATATACTCTTATGATTATGGCGATCAAACCTCGTTAAACAGATCTTTTTCGTGGCTAAAATAAAGTTCAATCCTTCAATCTCGAGGATTAAAGTCTCCGAATAAAAATAGTCGTGCAATCATGTCACTGATCGACGTTATATCGATGTGATAAATTGACGTAGTTATTAATTAAAGATTCGTCTCGCCCAGTGGTAAATGCCTAAAGATTCTTACCTTGCAAGGGTTCCCGTCCGGAGGGCGGTAAATATGTGTGTGAGTACGTCAGAGAGTCAGAGAGAGAAAGAGAGAGAGAAAGGGTGGAAGAGAAAGAGGCAAAGCTGTCGAGATTGAGCGCCAGCAATAAATAGATGATTGAAGCAGGCCCTCCTCTACGCGCTACGAAACGACGGAAGGGATATGAAATTAATACAAGTCTATCATCTCTCTTGTACTCTTGATGCTGACTCGGCAACGCGAAGTATTGGAGAACCTCTTTGGCTCAGCCTTCAAGGCATCCTTGGAATCCTTAGGCCGTTCAACCGGAAGGGCCCCTTCGATGAGAATATCAAGGAAATTGGATGGGTATAGGAAGAAACCTCGTGGGCTACTCATTCCTCCAAATATATCTATATTTCTATGTACACTCGATATCGGGCGAAGGTACATAAAGAATGGAACTGTAAAACAAAAATATGTATTCATTCTTGCGAGTCTTCGGTATTCGGGATTATCGATGCCCAGTTTATGAGGACGATCCTTACAAATCCTTGCTCCTCACAGATTCTTACACATTTTCGATAACTTTTAATGTGCTTGTTGCTATTTCTTGACTTTTTTGCAACATTTTTTCTACTGGATTGTACGAAAAGCTCATGCTTTGACAGCTGCAATGCTTCAAAAAATTTCGACTCGAAATCTTCGATATTATTGAAAACTGCGGAAAGTTTCTGGCGGTTTGCCTTTTTCTGGAGATTTTAAATACTTTTTTCTTCGAAATCTTTTCATAGCTCTATTTTTTTCGAAAAATAGCTTTTGTTATGAGTACATTTTCGTTAATTGATCTGGAAAACATTAAAAATTGAGAAAATGATGATTTTTTAAAAGTCAAAGTCCCACTTTAACAAAAATTTGAGTCTTCGACAATTGATCAAAATTAATGTATTCGATATTTTGTGGTTTTAACTTCCTAGTGTATTCGTGATTTTTTTTTTTTTTTTCAGAAAAACTGACCGCGAAGTCATTACCGATGACAAGGCATGAATCACCCTCTGGATCGAATCGTCCCAATGTGTCAACGCAGTCGTTTGCTGTAAGTCTGTCAATTTTTAGTCTCTTTTATTTGAAATATTGCATTGAAAATCAAAAAATGAGAAAGTTTGAATTGAATTTAGTTTTGATCGGCGCTGAATACAGCCACGAATTTCAAACATTCTCTAATAGCAACGCGCAATCGAATTTTTATTTCGAACAAGTTACCTAAAACACTCTAGTTGAACGCTGGTCATCAGTTGCCAATTTGTCGAGATATACTCAGAGGTTTTCCGCCTCGTAGACTGAAACTTGTTTCGTTGAAACGTTTGCCCGAGCTGTCGTGAGTGTTTGTTCGCGACAGCCAAGGACTTGGTCACTTATGCGTCGGAAGCTCGACCCTTTTACGAAGATTGAATTGGAACCGGTGAACGCGTATTTTTCTGGGATACCCAGAAACGAGAAGAGCTCGTCTCGTTGTTTTTTTTCTCATTTTTTACGAGAAAACGTTGGCGCATCTGTAAGTTTATCGTCGTACTGTCTCGTCGACGTACGCGATAGGATTCTAAGTAATTCGCGAGTTTTCATGCGCGTAAACGTGGGCAAAAGCAACAAGCGAATTGTTTTTCTCTTCTTTTGGGGAGGGGACGAGAGTTCTGCAGCGAATTCAATTTAATTATCGTCCGGCAATCGAGAAATTTATATTCAGCGGTGCCAGCGACTTTATTCGTAGCCCGAAATATCGTTTTTGATGCAATTGGGTTTTTAATACGAAATCTGTTCAGCTTTTCGACCGAATTTTTTGGGATTAAGTCCATCTGCTGTGTCCTTGTCTGCGACTAAAACTATCAGCGTTTAAAGTTTCTCCGGTCAACGAATTTTCACATTTCTCGCACGTAAGTTGAGATTAGAATCAAGATTTATTGTTGACACACTTATTTTTCAAGTCAAAAATAACAAAATTTCATAAATTTCTATGTCACCTCTTCGTTTTATCGATTTAATTGACATTTTATCTGTTAAAAATGAAACTTTACTCGAATTCGATATAACAAAGTTGATGATATCGGAAAAATGTAGACCAATAGAAAATACTAATTCTGTCAATATTTCGAAGACTTAAATAGAGAAGTAATGATTTAACATTTGACCCTTCAAGTCATTGTGAATAAATAGTCGAATTCGTACTCTTCCATGAAGAGATTCATTTTCTACTGAACTTCTATGAACTTTCGAATGCCAATTTTTTTACAAACTCAACGCACTAGGAAGCATTTTACAGAATTTTTTCAGAATTTTTCGTCCCATGGTTTTTGTTTTAAAAAATCAAGAAAAAATTCTTCATGAATTCCCAAATTTTGAAAGTTCAGACTCGTAAGCAGTGACTTAAAAATCCCCCAAGTACCAGATTTCTAGTCAACTGCACGTGAGGAAAAACGTGCGTTTCGAAAAGTGAGTGAACTTCGAGTTCGTAGTTTCCTGCATTCCTTCAAAGTGACTCAACTTTTGGATGATTGTTTATTTTTATCTGCGACGTTTGCAGGTGAAAAATGTTGCCACTTTCGAATGAATCGTTATAACAGTAACTGCGAAGAATTGAAGAAGAAAGATTTTAAGAAAAGGGTTTTCTTATAGATTTTAATATTCCGTATTTAAATTTACACAATGTTCGTGGCGATGGTATTTTGGGATGATGGAAGGAAGGGAAGATTTCGATGGTTTTGAGAGAATCCATGAGGAGATGGGGGCAACACGCACAACTGCCTTTGGGCATGAACAAGAAAGATAACTTCCCTTCGCGAAAGGGTAAGACGATGGCGCGCGCCAGAGGGGTTGATTGGGTTGCGTCCATTCTATCTAATGCAAAGCTCAGCTGCCGAGAAGTTCTTCCTTTTCCATCTTGCCCACCCTAGCCAAACTTCGAAAGCCCCGATGGTCCAGCACATCGCGTCTGGTCTCTCTCGCTCTTTTGTAAGATGGAAGCGAAATAGTACCATTCAAAAGTATGGCCGACCAGATGCAATTTCCATAGGGGTTGACCCCCTTCGTATAAACCCCTACGACGACAAGCAACGATAAAGGGGAGAGAATTTAGAAAATAAAAACTATTTTACTTTCGGAGAATGAACATGGCGTTTGCCAAACTTCAAAACAAACGACGAAAAACGTAGCTCAACTTTTTTATTAACGAGGTTCGATCGCCATAATCATAATTGCATATACAAAGTAACGGCATAATGATCAAATACAATTTTTCCATGATCATTTTTTGAAATTTTGCGTGAATCTTCTTGAGCGTCGGATTATAATGTGAAAAAAATTTGAGAAAGTTTCACCGTCTGGTAATCGAGATATTCAGTGTTTGAAATCGCAACTTTAACACGAAGTCTCATGGGAAATTGCGAAAAAAAACGATATTTTACAACTAATAACTCGATTTCTAAACGGTCAAACTTCCTCAAATTTGACCCACAGTTGAGCATGATTGTTAAGAAGATTCATACGAATTTGAAACAATTAAACTTGGAATTTATCGAACGCATGAGAAGCGATTGAGCCCCCTTAATATTCCAGACGACTGATCTCTCATTTAATCAAAAATCAATTTATCCCCAGAACCACATATTTACAACTTCGACCACAATCAATTGTATCGAAATAATAATTAACTGCTAATAGCTTCCAATAATCATAATTCAAATTTATTGACTCCGGATTTGATTAAATTGATACAAATTAAAACATTATAATTAAAAAAATCCAACTTTCAATTAAATACACATTGTGCATTTTTTTAAACAATTTAATTATCTCAGCACTGAGCAAAATGATTGGAAAATTTCAATCATTGTGAGTATATTTACTCTTTTTCTTTTTTAATTTACATGATTTTTTTATCGCTGTTATAATTCATCAATTTTCGATTCGGTCATTATTTAACACTGTGGTCATGGAGTTGTTTCTGAATATTCAAGAACGACAATTTTTGTGCTCGTTTTGTGCCGCTGAAAAAATGCTTTTAAAATGTTTATGACTATTGAATATTACTTTGCAGTCTAATTTGATCAAATTTTGTTGTAATATAAATTAATTTAATTACTCTCGATATTCATGATGTTATTTTTGAAAGTGTCCTCGCTGTGCATAGTTCTCGATATGTCATTAAAGATGGCTGTGTAGAGTAATGCTAAAGGGTCTTGGCCAGTTGACGAAACTTTCTGAGAACCACTTTGGACTCACTTTATGGACAGTCTTGACGAGCTATATTGAGTTATGTATTTCGGCTCCTTTGAACCTCTTGCCAACGAGCTTTGCGGTTACTTTGGTCTTTTCGAAAGATTTCGCGGACTGTTGTAAGAAATACTACATCGAGTTCTTGTTCAATTCTAGTTTTATTTTATCATTATTTTTCAATTTCGAACAAAGATGATCATCAGATTAAAATAATACGATGAATTTACTCATTTTTTGTTGATTATCCACATTCACTCAATTTAATTTCATGGAAGTTAACTTTGTCGGAGATATTTATACTTTGTGTGATGGATCAACAGAAATTTATTTGTCCTGCTGTTCGCGAATGAGGCGCCTTGTTGAATAACCAATCAAATATATTTTCATAGTCAGATACATGCATATGTGTCCGAATCAGATTGCGAAGAGCTTGGAAATTGGAAAAGCGAACTGTTGACAAATACGGCAATTTCATTCAATCAATTTAATTGGTTGATTATTAAGTTGTTAAAGGAAAGCTCGTCTCGATGATAACAAGTCAATCAACTCTGTCTCTAAAGTCCATTATCAATGGTTAAAAATGATAGGATGTTAAGGAGGTTCGATCGCTTTTCATGCGTTCGATAAATTCCAAGTTTAATTGTTTAAAATTCGTACGAATCTTCTTAACAATCATACTCAACTGTGGGTCAAATTTGAGGAAGTTTGACCGTTTAGAAATCGAGTTATTAGTTGTAAAATATCGTCTTTTTTCGTAACTTCCCATGAGACTTCGTGTTAAAGTTGCGGTTTTAAACACTGAATATCTCGATTACCAGACGGTGAAACCTTCTCAAATTTTTTCCACATTATAATACGAGGCTCAAGAAGATTCACGCAAAATTTCAAAAAATGATCTTGGAAAAATTGTATTTTATCATTTTGCCGTTACTTTGTATATACGTTTATGATTATGGCGATAGAACCTCGTTAATGAAATCTGTATGTAAGAGTTTGTGCATAAAATAGAAGTGAAAATTTGAATTCCTCAGCTGGATCATTGTAAAGAAACTACTGGCGAGGTATGAGACGCAAAAAAGTAGCTCTTCTCATGTTCCGTTGGGTGGTGAGTGTTCACCAAATGATTTCCAAAGGGATTCTTATTCTTGGGTATTAATTTAATTTGTACAGACGCGTGTGCGCTGATATCCTCTCGGGGTGAGTGTGAGTGTGTGAGAAGAGGAAAGAGAAAGAGAGAGACGAGGGTATACGCGACGACGGAAGGTTTCGAGTTCCGGGCAAGTCCTCTCAATCACGACGATCTCTCCTCCCACGACGACGATCGTTCGACGAGAGAAAGAGGAAACGAGAGATAGAGAGAGATCGAGTAACTTGGCAGTCGCTTGTGTCCTGGTGTAATATGCTCTTCTATTTCCTCTCTCTCTCTCTCTCTCCCTCCCTCTCTCTTTATCTTTATCATCGCTCTCTTACTCTCTTTAGCCAAGACCGAAGCATCTCGCACTTCTCAACAGGCGAGCAGCGAGAGCCTCTCGCGAACCCTTCTACCCCTTCGAATAACCTTAGTTACTTTGCCGGACTGTTAGGTTACCGAAGCCGGTATGGCCATGCAAAGTATGAAACTCCTCGGCCCTCCTAGGAGATTCCTAGGTAATCACCGAACTTCGTTGCTCCCTCTGGAACCTCTCTAGCCACCCACTCAACCCTCTTTCCACCTCCGTCTCCTCCTCCTCCTTCTCCTCCTCCTCCTCCTCCTCCGACTTCTCCTACCTTTTTCCTACAACCCCTTTCCTTTACTCACGACATCGTGAGCCGATATAACTTTGCTCCTGAGGGGGTACGAAATACTCTGCTTTCCGTCTCTCTCTCTCTTTCTCTCTCTCTCTCTCTTTCTCCTTCTCTACATACATATTATGTAGATATAGATATTGCTTTTCCTTTCTCTCCTTCTTCTTCATTCTCTCTCTCCCTCTTTAACCAATCGCTGCTGTGCTCTATTCGCAGACGCTTTCTCGGATTATTTCCTTTCTCTTTCTCCGTCTCTGTCACACGTGCATACACTCTTGAGATCTCTCATACGATCTCTCTCCATCCCCATCCCTGTTTTAATTGTATCGTGGAATATTCCGAGCAGAGAGAGAGAGAGAGAGAGAGAGAGAGAGACAAACTGAACTTTCTGCTTCCTTTGACCGGATAGAGAGAAAGAGAGAGAGAAAGCCAAGATAACAGTAAGAGTTTCGGCCAAAGGACGGCTCGTACGATTATTCATGTGCGTTGCCATATCGTTCTTTAGATTTTGTTAGCTATTAGCCTTTTTATTCAAGATTTATACTCATTCTTTTGGAAATAAGTGGAATTCGTCTGTAAAAAGGAACTGCGTATTTATATTTAATCAGTGCAGCGACGCGATCTATTCAACTTGTGATTTACAGAATAATTTGTTTTGTTCCTTTAATTCTGGAGAGCAATGTTGAAAATGGTGCATAATTTTGAAATCTCAGTGCAGATTTTTATCCTATTTTCGAAAAGCGTCGAGTTCAAGCACAAAAATCAAATCTAGTTCAAAATTTAAATGGTTTTTCTACTTTGGCACTTCAGCACAAAAATTATAAAGTCCCAATAAAAATGATATGATCGCATGATAAAAAAATATCGAGAATTAAACAAAAACACGTGAGTTTTCGAAAAAAACTGCACATTCATTCGGACCCAAAAGCCTGTCATTCAATCAACGAAATCTTCCAATAACATAAATTGCTATTGATTTTTTTATCACTGCATTCACGTGCCAGAATATTATTGCGAGCCCGAAAAATTTGTTCGATCCATTGAACGTGACTTGGAATATTCGAGCGATTATTTCGTCGAATTCGCGCGGATTTTGGTGCAGCGCAGAAGAAAAACTTGTACTTTATCCTATTCGTCTTTCTGGTCGTTGTAATATTATAGGAAGCGATAAGGTGCGTTGCGGGCTGAAATCTAGAATGAGGGGAAAATCGTCCATGCGGGAGCTCCCACCGATTAGAATCCCCAGGCTCTTATCTTAGAGATTCGTGGTCCAGTTAATATGTCTATAGAGTTAAATGTATATGAACAATAAGGAGCTGCGTACTCGTTGGACGTCGATCTTCTGTCCTTACAATGGTGGCTTATTATCTTGAACAAAAGGACGAACTTCTACGACGGTGGGTCGCGAATATCTCTATCTTTTTCTCTCCTTCCTCTCCTCCTCTTCCGAGGATATTTGTTCTTGCGGATGAGGAGGCACATCTACGAGGAACCCACGAAAGACGCTCCTCACCCTAAAATAAGCCCACTAATGGATTCCTTCAATGGCACATGTCGACGACTTAAGATTGACCGACTTTGTTTGATATTAATTATGAGAACTTCATTTCACTCTCTAGTTGGCTCTCGGACCTGATGACTATAGTGCGATTTTCAAATGTCAGATTTTCCTTATTGCCGCTAAGATTTAGCGGCTGTCGCTAACAAAGCTGGGTAAACATTCTGCTCTCGACCTTCTAATACGCACTTCCCAATGATGAGGGAACGAGATTTACTCGGTTATAAATGCTCTTCGGGATGTGAATGAACGAAGTAAATGCTCGCTTTTGGTAGAGCGATGGTTTCTGTGGACATTTTAACATTTTAACGAGGTTTTATGGCCATAATAATAATAGTATATAGAAAGTAACGGCAAATGATCAAATACAATTTTTCCAAGATCGTTTTTTGAAATTTTGTTTGAATGTTCTTGAGCGTCGTATTATAATATGGAAAAAATTTGAGAAGGTTTCACCGTCTGGTAATCGAGATGTTCAGTGTTTAAAATCGCAACTTTAACACGAAGTCTCATGGGAAGTTACGAAAAAAAACGATATTTTACAACTAATAACTCGATTTCTAAACGGTCAAACTTCCTCAAATTTGACCCACAGTTTAGTATGACTGTTGAGAAGATTCATACGAATTTTAAACAATTAAACTTGGATTTTATCGAACGCATGAGAAACGATCCAACCTCCTTAACAAAATGCTTTTATCCTATTCATTCGATTCAAGAAACATTTAGATTGTACGCAATGTTTTTTTTTATACAAAATGCCTTAAGAAGTTAATAAGCAGACTCACCATTTCAATTCGCAAGTGAAGTTCACTTCGTTCCGTTCAGTCAAAAATATTAATCCTTACAATTTCACTGTCTTTTATTTTAGTTTTTATAAAATTGGCTGCTTTTTTCAGTTTTTCCATTCGATTATTTGTTAATTAGTTGAGAATTATTGAAAAAAATTCTTGACATTTTTCACGCAGCCTGGCAACAATTCCCTCAATATAATCTTGTAAAAATTTAGATAACTTCATAGAAATATTTGTCCCAAACATTCTCAAATGATAAAAATTAAAATAGTGGTGAAAAATCAAATTATTTCTATCCTTTCTCAAAAATCTCAAATTCTTTTTATTCCAACGTAAGCACATGAACTTAACTTGATTATTCACCAAAATTCAAGAAATCTTTTGCGTACGTTTTAACAATATTCGAAAAAAAGTTGAAATATCGCTGGAGGTTTTATTTGAAACTGAAGTCGATGAACAAACGTCAGAATCTTAGAGAAATCTAAGAGATGGCGTAGGCCTTCATTTTGGGAAGAGTTTCTCCAGAGATTTTCGAGAGATACCTACGAAAGGAGGTATTGATCTGACTTCTTGGCGGATTGCTGATCAGAGCCATCTACCAAAGGAGTGTTAAAGCTGCGCAAAATTTGTCTGATAAGGGTAGTTTTTAGGGTGACCGGTTAGCCAGGAACCTTATCAACGAGGTATTCAAACTAGGAGCCAATTTTCAAAAAACTTCGCAATAGAAACTCCAATAAAAAAAAAATAAATGAAATAATAAATCATGCTAAGTTCTTACGGTTTCCTTTCGTTATTAAAATCGTGTTGAAATTTACGAGCGAATATCGCGAACCAACATCCACCACCGGATCCATCGCAACGTAGACTGCTCTCGTTAGTCGAGTTTACTCGAGAAGAAAGTACGAAAATGAGATGACGGGGAAATATATATGCAACCAGCTAAAAAATCGGAATCAGGACGAATTAGTTGTTCCTGGTCAAAATTAGTTCACTCTGGAAGTCCTGAGCCATTTGATCCTTTTAATTTCGTAGGACGAACTAATTCCTCCTAAAATCGGGTTTGGCCGTTAACTTATTTATATACGAGAGCATGCGTCAGACGGAACCAGTCTTTACCCTATTCACGTACAAAGGGTGGAAACGTGACGGTCAGTAGTGCTGTCCCCGCGCTCCAACTCTTCAACGGACCTTCCATTCTGTCTTTTTGTGCTGTTTTGCTATCGCCTCGTGTATATGTACGTGTTACGTACATCCGGTTCTCCTTTTCCAGCATCTCGATGAAGCAGGGCACTGGGACAATGATGGACCAGTCTCTCGCATCGACAATGATGTCACGTTGTCTCGGGGCTCATAGTCGTTTCTCTAAACTGGACATCGTCCGAGATGACCCGCGAACCGGTCCAGCAGATGTTACTAACAAGACAACTCTTGGCTGCTGGTCCAGCTGCCTTTGTACAGCATGCATGCACTTTACATTCGTCGCGGCAGTCAAATGCGGGACAGAAATATTAATAATAGGCTAATCAAATTTTTTAGCATTTTTTTTATTCGTTCTTGATTTTTAGGGACGATAGGTCTTCATATTTTGTTGTTGTTTTAACACTTTATGCGTCGAGGATCTTAGGACTTTATTCGCCGAATATTAGCGACCATTTAAGGAGGTTTTATCGCCATAATCATGAAATTATATAAAAAGTAACGGCAAACTGATCAAATACAATTTTTCCAAGATCATTTTTTGAAATTTTGCGTGAATCTTCTTGAGCGTCGGATTATAATGTGTAAAAAATTTGAGAAGGTTTCACCGTCTGGTAATCGAGATACTCGGTGTTTGAAATCGCAACTTTAACACGAAGTCTCATGGGAAGTTACGAAAAAAGACGATATTTTACAACTAATAACTCGATTTCAAAACGGTCGAACTTTCTCGAATTTGACCCACAGCTGAGTATGATTGTTGAGAAGATTCATACGAATTTTGAACAATTAAACTTGGAATTTATCGAACGCATGAGAAACGATCGATTCTCTTAAAAATATGTCTATTTATTTTCTCGTGAAAAAGGATGACAACGAGAGGCTTGGGACTAGGATAAAAGTGTCAGATGAGAAGGTTTTCGTAAACAATTAGCAAAACCACAAGCTGGTAGGGCTTATCTGTTTAAGCATTAACGCGGCAGTGCGAGAAAAAAATAGTCCAACGGAATAAACCTGGTAAATAAATAAAGAGACTTGCGACGAGAATTTTCACTGCGTGACATGTATATTTAATGCTCAAGTAGGTTCAAGAAATGTCTCTACGTTTAGACCGAGTAGTTGTTGTCTACGAAATTTAGAGCTTGGCTAAGGAACATTTTCATATAGAATTATTTAATCTTCTGCTGATATTTTTTCATCAAAATATAGATTTCCATGAAAACAAAGAAAAATACTGTACATTCCCATGAAAATAAGGGTAGATTAAAAATCGGCCAAAGCTGATTCCCATTTTTCTTGCTGTAATGGTAATTTCGTAATTTTAATTATCTTCGTATAAAAATTGTAGCGAATCAACGAATTTTTCAGAATTTAATTAACAAAAATTTCGCAACTGCATTAAAAACATATAAGAAAATTATTTTTCCCAGCAGGACATCGTGCGATTTGTAAAATTTTATTAGCACAGCCCTACCGACTTTATAGCAAGGATGCTGCAGCGACACTTAGTAATATGTTTTAAGCGGTTTTTCCGAGAAGAGCGGCTCACTTGCTACGAAGAACATGAAACAAAAGTTGATACAGTAGTTGCACGTGTGTGAGGACGAATGTTTACGAGATTAAGAGAAAGAGAGAGAGAGAGAAAGAGAGAGAGAGAGAAAGAGAGAGAAAGAGAGAGAGAGAGAGAGAAAGAGAGAGAAAGAAAGATACAGAAAGGTGAGAAAAAGAGAGAGAAAAATAGGTGACTGTGAATGTGGTACATTTATGAACCCCGTGTGGCGGTGTTTTTCAGACGTTTTTATTCCGCCACTTTCTGACTGTGAACCACAAGTCGGAAAGGTCTCGGGTGTTAGCGGGTTACGTGCCGAGAGCGAGAGTGAAATAATGAAACGTTGAGGATGGCAAAAAGCGAGGAAAGGAGGCGAGAAAGCGGATTTTTATGTGGACGTGTCTATTTTTATGAGTGTATGCGTGTGGGTGTTTTCTTGTCGGTTTTATCGCGTGGTTTACTTGCCACGTTCTCATATTGCAACCTAAAACACCAGACGTTTTCTCACCAGTGTATGCGCGAATAAGAATGCTAATTAGAAAGCTACTCGCTTTCTTGCCAACACTCTACACTTTTAATATTATCAAAATATTTTCATGAAAACAACGTCAAGCTTATGAGAAAATACTTGGCAATTAGAACCGTCGAATTAACGTTTCCTTTCAATTTACTGCTGTAAACAAAAGAATGGTTTTCAAAAATTAATAATTATCCGACTCCATGAATTCGTTCAACAACGGGGTCATTAGTTACTCCATGAAAATTTCGAATTTCCTTCCGCATTGCATTCTGCATTATTATTTTCATTTTCTAGATTTTTTATTAGCAAATATTCCTCAAATACAATTCTGGCATACATCATTCTCTTCGTTGTAATAAAAACCAAGAGAATAGTGTATTATGAAACTTTATTATCGTATAAAAGGAACATTACACCCTGAAAAAAACTTTGGGGTCATTAGTTACTCGACTGTGGGGTTTACGTCCGAAAAAATGGTTTTTGGATTTTTGTTTTTGGTTTTTAGATAATAAATGGTATTTGGATTATAAATTTTGGATAATAGAAAATAGTTTTTGGTTTCTGAATAATGAATAAATAAATAAGTTCAAGAAATCATTACTTAATTAATTTAATTAATCAATCAATCAATTCCAAATTCCAAATGATGCTTTTTTTCTTTACATTAGAGTTCTAGCAAATTTTCAATAAAATTGTATTTTCATGGACATAAAAAAACTCTTCATCGACGTTTTTTATAGGACAGAGTAGTACAGTTTTTTCTAGATCAATGTGACACGGACTGTTGTATCGAAAAAGACTTGAATTTTTTTTAAAGCGGATCATCCCATCGGCCAAAACGTTGACGTTGGCTCGAAGAAGTAAAACTTTTGTCCGACCATCACGCAGCAACCTTTTGGTCAACCCTGTAAAGACAGGGGAAGGAGGCTGGCGTGTGAAAAGGGTACAAAAAGGGGAAGAACTATGGGCCGCGATTTAGGTGGTGACTGAAGTCAAGAGTTGGCATGATGGGGCGTGGCGGTTCTTAAATGCAATGTAAAAAGTATTTCATTGCAGAGATGGTGAAAAAACATAATTTATGTGGCTCTCTTCTCTTCAATCTCTCACAACGACATAAAACCATTGATTCCAGTCATTTTTCCGAGCCCTGATCATTACTATCACGGGTCTTTGAGACCCAGAAGATGTTTCGTGCTCGTAAGACACGGAAAAATTCATTTTTTTGTACATAAATCTATTTATTTAAACAATAGAATGAAAAATAATTAAGCAAATGGTCTTGGCCTGCAGAAAAATCACCAAAGATACGATCGAAAGCGATTGAGATCCATTTGTTTGGGTTTCTTGTTATTTATTTATCTTAATCTGAGGATTGTTGTGAGCAGCCAGGGTTTTGATGGTTATTCCGTTTAGTTGTTGTTCGTTGCATACGATAATTTGACTCAAAGAAAAGCAGAGAGTGAGAGAGAGAGAGAGAGACAGAAAGCCTTAAAACTTTTACATCAGAGGTTTATGTTTTCCGGTTCATCCCTCCGTTATTCTTCGGCCTCTTCGCGTTGCCCCGGTTGCGCGTTGTGTCTGAAACAATAAAACACGTTTCATGAATGAAGCTCTACCGGTGTAGGCCAACGAGGGGTTGCCCCCGACACGTAAAATTTCTCCTGTTTCGCTCATTCTTTCTCGCTCGTTCGCTCGCTCACGAGGCAGAGTAACTACGAGAGCAACGTTCACGATATACCGCAGAAAAGACCTATGCGGTCAAACCAACCCTCTGCTTAACCCCGTTCATCATCTCGCATCCATTCATTCGTGAACTTTCGTAATAAATGCGAGAAGCGCGTCATCCTCTTCCTCTCATTCTTTCCTCCCTCTTGACTCTCATCATCCCATCTAACAATTACTTTTCCTATAATTCCTTCCCTTAATATCGAACAATGAACTTGGGCCTGGATGCTTAAAGGTCATGAAAAAACTATAAAAACAACATCCCCCTTAGACTCTCGAGCTCCTGTCACGTTCAACTTAATTCTTTGTAATTACCGGTTACAAAAAGTTGGTAAACAGTTCGCAGCGTAGCAATTAAAACCATCAAATAAGTTTCAAACGTTGGAAACACTATTTATCTAAAGTCATCACTAACGGAAGTTACAAATTTCGAAACTTTATTAGTTTTCCACATCAATTAGGCAGCAGAATTTAGCAACAAATCGATCGAATAGTTATAACGTTTCATAAACAATTGTTTATTCTAGGATACAAGCAATAAACTCCATAAAAAATAAAAATCTTCGGAGTTTCTTAAGAGTTTCCATTACTCGAGCGTCGTCGACATTAATAATAAATTCGTCATTAATAATAAATTATAATTTCAAAATATCGCAACTCAAAAATTCGAAAATTCTGTCCAAAAGATCAAAACTATAAAAAAAATCGTTGAAAGAGCAGAATTTATTGTGTTGAACAAAAATATATTCAATCCAACTATTTTTTTTGTTCAATCGCGGATCTGCATCATTTGATTCAACAAAAAAATAGTCGAGTCGACCATATTTTCGTCCAACAAAACGAATTTTGTTCATTTAACGAAAAAAAATTCCCAGTGTACTGTATTTTACCAGAATTTTCATTAAAAATGGACGAGTTCAGGAGAGACTTGAGCCTCGTGGTCGAAGCATTGGCCGAAAAAAGCGAACGGAGTAGAGATAAAGACACGTGGAGAGAAAAGTGAATGAGATCCTGTAAGATATCGAATGGAGAAGCAAGAGTAATAAATTTCTCTAGTATTCGTAGAGAGTGGCTGCAAATACTGATTGTACAGAGAGCATGCACGGGGTTGTTCAGTGGCGCAAAGAGGAGGGGGAGGGTGGTTGTAGTAGGAAAGGGGAGGGGAAGAGAGCAGAGGAAAGGCGTGTGCAAGGGAAGGAATTTGCAGTGCTATGGGTTTCTATCGGCTCCTTAGGGATGATTCCACCCCTATTTCTGACTGACCACCCCCTTTTTACCGTGTACACCACAGACACCGAATACCATTCTATACTTATATATTAAGACCTAGCCACACACATACATATTTAGATGATAGCATATAGTGACATATAAGCTGGTGGGTTGTGGGGTATTGATCGTTAGGGGGAGGGGGGTTTGTACCTCTGGAACACACTGCGCCCGGTTCGCCTCTCTATTTCTCTTCAACCTGTGAAGCTACTTATCCTTACACATCCTTGCATCTTGTTCTTCTTCACCACGACCACAAGAAGTGGCGATATCTTTTCACGTAGAAAAACGGGACAATACACAGGATGCCTCGCGGGGAGAATGATTCATAGTGGAAATTTATGTTTAAGGAGGAGAATCGCACGATTCAGCACATGGAATGTGGTTCTTTTTTCATTTTCTGCCTCATCGGGTGTTAACCGTGCAAGGTCAATAAAATATCAAATTTAGTAGATCGAACACGCACCGCGAAGAGCTCCTTTGTATCAAAGAGTCATCGCAGAGTCCACGTCGTTGATGTGGATTCTTCGATAGGTGTTCTTTGCACGAGGAAAAAAAAAGATTGGGAGATCTGAAAATAGTTGAAGAGTTTCGGTACAAGTGACGAATGTTAACCATTTTATTCACATTTCTATGGGACGTTCTTTGACTCATCCTGAATGTGTCCTCCAAGTTTCAGAACGATTGTCTACACCGTTTCCACAAAATTCTCAAATGAAAAGTCACTCTTTAACGTAAAGACATGCCCACGTTATCCCTGAACTTCAGTTATGTGCATGAAACAATACGAAAAAATGTAAAAAAGGTTGAAAAAAAATGTCAAACCACCGAAAATATCATTGCAATTATGCCACCAGAAAATGAAATAATTCGTCTACATCGTTTATTAATTATTCATTTTTTCGTCAATGAAAACGATCAATTTTTCAGTAATCATGTCATTTTTATACGAAATTTCGTTGTGTCAAGTTGGCGCTTTGCTCCAAAACAATAGAATTTTCGCCCTGATCCTCCCTAAAGATAAGCTGAACCATTGCATTGTATGACTTTGTACCGAAACTCCTCAAACGAACCAAAAGGATATCAGAATTTTGAAAATTCGCCCCGGAGTATCTTGCCTCTGCGGCATCATTTGTTATTCAAGTACCGAGATGACTTTCGCATACATAAACGCGATTACAATTAACACAATAATCATACGAGTACAGCGTGGACATCTAGTATGATCCATCGTTGACCTGACTTCAACATTAGCGGTATTGACACACTACTTACGAGCGCGGTTTGATTGAATTTGGATTAATTGAATATTCCGTGGAAACCGTTGGAACCACAGGACCTTTATTATTATTGGTTAATGGGCAATACCTGAATCATCAAAATCGTTGTTTCATCAAAATCAAAGGAGTTGTTTAATCGATAGCTGAAATCTTTTGTACACACGACGATCCACCGATTGCGCAAGCAACTTCCATTCAGTCAGAATATTAAGATGGATTGATTCGGCAACAAATTCGTCGACATCGACAGGCTCTTCCTATTTCCATGGATTGATATAAACTATTGTGAGTTAAATTAGTTTTATTTTGGAGAACGTCAAAGGTATTTCGTTCTATCTTTATTGGGACGAATACCAAGTACGCCGTGAGCGTAAAGGCGTTCGGACACCCTGGAAATGAGGACATTCCGGTTCTCCATAGCGCTACGGATCAGACTTCGGTCATTAAGGATCCCTTGATCCTGCCACTATTCATCCCCGTTCCACACTCCCGGAATACTGCAAGGTCTCGCCAATGGCAAAGTGCTTCCTCCTCGACGTCCCACTTCAATCCACTCAGTCTCGTTCGTAATATATACATCTATGAATATCTATATACAGATTCACTAGTCTTTCACGTATTAACTATTCGGGCGCTTAATGTGAAGTGATATATAGACCCAAGAGGAAAGAGAGTAGCAGACTTCCATTACCTGCTTCCTTTCCTCATATTTTCATTCTCGGAATCTGAACTTGGCCTTTGTAACCGTTTAGCTCAAAAGTATTTTCCTCAAGATTTACTTACACTAATCTTAATTGCGACTTAACGTGGGTTTCTTAGCATTCGTTTTTTCGACGCGAATGACGTTCATTGCCATTCATTTTTACTCTGAACTTGGTACACGCTGATCGTGGTAATTTGGAGTAAAAAAATGGAGAGCCAACGGGAAATTTTAGGGACCAGCCAAATCTAATTATTATTTGGTTTTTGGTTCTGTTGATTTGGGAATCGAAAGCTCCTGGACTTTACTCCTGATCCCGCTTTTGCCTCTCTTTTGAATCCTCTTTTCGTCGATTCCGATCTTTTCGTCAAGCCATAAATATTGGTGATTAAGGCCATCAAGTTTGTGTACTGGAGTTTTTTTTTTTTTAATGTTCCATGATCTGGTTCATTCTCTTCATTAGGTCACGTGCTTTAAACCCATTCCATCGTCAATGTCTCTTTCTTTTTATTGAGGTTTGTTGTTGTCCTCTTTGTAAAACATTCCTTCAAACGATCCCTCATGAAATTCCAATTCGGAGGAATAATCGATTACTTTTGTTGCTGAATCCCTTTAAAATAACAATAACTCCGTTGAAGTAATTGATTTTTTGTTGATTATTAATATGATTTATTTGATTATTAATATGATTGAATCAAGTTTTGTTTATTAATATACTTAATATTTGTTAAAATATTAAATTAATATCAATTTTTAACATTCAAAATATTTACAATACTTATCTGCCGCGCAAATAAATGTTAATTGGACAAATAAAAGCGGATCATAAATAATAAATGGGTTCTTGCACGTAGCTCGAAAAGTTTCTTAGAACTGTGTATTTACGACGTTATAAAGGATAGGATTACTTTATCTTCCGAGTGGGTGGCTTGGCGAAGGGGAAGAATTTCCACCAACCCTCACGTTCGGTGTTGATCTCCTGGAGGGTAAGTCGGTTCTAGCGAAGCTAGCCACGAGGGTGGGGCGGCGGGAAACGGTGGAAGCAGGGTTTTCTAGGGTGGGTAAGATGCGGCGAGGGGTGGTACGACGAGTCTAACGTTGCCACGTATTGGGGGAACGGGAAGGGCAAGGAAATACACCGCGAGGGTAGAAAAGGAAAAGCGGGGAGAACAAGATGGCCGCGAGAGCTCAGTGTTTGCTACCCCGAGCCGAAATAGGAGAAGTAAGACATTCATCTGCGCCCAGACTCGTTCTTTCCCCACTCTCCGGCAAATATAACACAGACCAGCATCCTTAAAATATTCTTTAGAATATAAGAAACTATTTTATAATTTTCACGTTTTTTCTCCGACATTCTATTTGGAAACGAAGAAAGAGCGATGTATTTAAAAAGTATAAAATCTTTAGAAGTTTAAGATTTTCATAAGGATCATGAAATTTTCCTGATTTCATTAAAGTTTTAGAGAGTCAGGCAAAAAGGATCGTCTAAGGACATGTTTTTTTTTTCATTTTATCCTCATGAAGCTTTCATATTCTTTTAACTCGTAAATGGAAGTGAAAAATCTTCGTCCTACAAGTTCACCACGTCAAGGGTTAAGAAATTAGTTTTTCACCAGGACATAGGATTCGATCGAAAAATATTGGCCTAAATTTTATATCATCATTTACAATATTCAATCGTTTCTGCGTCCTCGTAAAGTGCTTTATCGTGAAGTTCATCATTTCCAACATTCCCCGTAAATCCTCTAAAAAATCTTACAGCACATTCTTTGGACCTTCAATTCAAGTTCCACGTGATTCTGGAACTTGATGAATGACATCCATATGTTGAGTGATAACAACATTAAACACGAAAATCCTTCGCGGTAACTTTGAATATGTGAGCATGGATTTCACATTGAAGTTTGATAACAGTGTGGAGATAGAAGTTTCCAAGAGTTATATATGTTTTTATGTACGCACGTTTCCACCCCCGTGTACGCACATGTGTACAGACACACTAAACACGAGAATTGGATGGATATGGGAACCAATACAGTGAGTGACGATCAGGGGATTTTGGAACACACGTGGTGTGTCTGTGTGTCTGTGTGCAGAATGAGAGAGACAGAGAGAAAGAGAAAGAAAGAGAGAGAGAGAGAGAAAGAAGGGATCCGTAGATAGCAGTGGTAGTCGCGCCCGGACAGAGAAATGAGAATAGTGTCGGTCTACGAGCTGAGTGGAGTTGGTGAGCAAATTGCTCAAAGTAATTAATCGCTTTTGCCGGGTTGGCTTGCCACGCTGTCCCGCCGCCTGAAGCTCATCCAAGGGGTGGTATCCAGGTATACTAGAGTGTACAGCACCCGCTGGTTGTACTGTTGCGGCCTCTACATTGGTTTCACGAAAGCATAGAGGAAAGCGAGGCATAGAGCTTGCAACAAACGTATATCTATCCCCTTCCCTTTTTCTTCCATATCCTGGCTGCTGCCCTTTCCCCTTCTCTCTCTCTTATCCTCCGCATAAAAGCGGAGAAAGCAACATCAGTCCAAGAGCACATCGCGGTCAATCTAGCCAGGCGAAAGAGCAGAGCACCCACCAATCGAGAGAGGCATCGAGATGTGTTGCTGCTGCTGCTGCTGCTGCCGCTGCTGCCGCCGCTGCTTGGGACTCTATCAAAATGGTAACCCCGGTGATGCGGCCAGCCGATTTTCAATGCGATTTTCGTTACTATATTCCCTCTCATCCATCTTCTCTCTCTCCTCACCATCCATCTACATATATCAGAATATCAACCTTCATCTTTCTCTCATCTACTCTCTTTCTCTCTCTCTCTCTCGTTCTCTCTCTCTCTCTATCCTCCTCCATCCCACCTTCTTCCTCTCTCACTATCTCTCTGTTCTTCTCCATCACGGATCTGCTGTACAATATTCGATTATAAATTCATTCTACGGGCTTAATTGGTCGAGCAATTCGTTACACTCTATCGACTGATAGCCTGCTGAATCGAATGATCTTTTGATCAATCATTACTCCTATTCCCGATGCCAGAATGCTGAAGGTCAACTTGTTACCATTTTAGCTACCACCATCGAAAAAACCTCATTTTCAAGCAACTCATTTTCATCATTTAGAGTAGAATTTTCCAAAAAAAATAACATGGCATCCGACAAAAATGAAACTTTTCGTTTGCTCACAAAATATTCGAGACTTTTTAATCCGCCAACTTTAATACTCGCCGACCTTCTGGTCAGTATGAATACTTTTTGTTTATCTGTCTAAGAAATTTCAATTTGGCTACTTTTTTTTAAATTGTGTTTTCAATTTTCAAGAATCTTTTTCATGAAGAATGAAAATTAAGGGATAAAGGACAATTGAATTGCAAATGTCAGCTGGCAACTCATTTTTCCAAAATAATTTGGTCAGAAATATTCAAACAAAAGACTCTGTTTTTAAGATGCGCAGTGCAGAAGTTTAAATTGTTGGTAAAAGAGGATTACGCTCAAAAGGAGAGTAAAATCTGGTTGAAAACTGTTTCTACCACTACAGAGTGAAATCTCGAGTGTTGTTGATCCACGAGCTAACATTCCACAACCTCATGTTGTGGAAGAAATTGGGGGATGTGCGCGAGAGAGCAGGAGAAGCAGAAGACGTCGTATCCGCGCTGCTATGGCGATTCCCTAGCTCCGCGACGATTCTCTACCCTCTCCTGTTCCTCGCAGAAAGCCATGCACTCTGAGAAAGCCACGACGGTTCCATACAACACACATGCGTAAACCTTCGTGCTTGCATGTATATTTATTTTCTGATGAGTATGGGTTCACTGGGCATATCTGTGTACACGAAAGAGAAGACTAGTTGCCCTTCGTCGGTGTTTCATCCTCGGTTTCTGGGCGCGACTAACCTCTATCGATCGTAAGAAGGTTCGCACACCTACGATTCTCACACTTCTACCAGAAAACCGACATACTGGGTGGCCAAGACGGACAGCGTCTTAGATATTTATATTCAAACGGGGAAAAAGATAATTCGCCAAGACATTTTAATGTTTTTTTATCACGAATGCGTTTATGTCGGCGTTCTCATCTGGGATTTTCTGGTAAAATTCGACAACTTCAAAATCGCGTATACGATAATTAACAATTGTAATTAAATAGATCGTATTATCGTATGATCTTTGAAGCAAGATCGTAGACAACGTTTTTGTGTTTACAAACGTAACATTGGAATTTTCTGTAAGAGATGTTGAACTTCCTAAGAGATCAAGAAGATTTGGGAAAATATTTTAAACCGTTTCGTGTTTATGGTAATTTTTGAATGGTCAAAGAAAACAGGGAAGATTATCGGAATGTCTAATGGACTGTGTGTTGAATGTTTCAACCTCCTTCGATTAGTGGAATAAAAATTAATCACAATTTTAAATTGATTCATGAAAAGTCATAGTCTCTAGAGTTTGTAATTTTCGGATGCAGAAGATTAACGAGGATCTAATGCACTTGGCAATCGAAAAGATCAGGAAAACCGTGCTCAGTATATTATCCGAAAATTGTTATGTTCACTAGAAATCTCATAAAAAAACATCGGGAAGTCAAACACAAAGAAAGCGAATATTAGGAAAAAAGTACCCCTCGCGAAAGTATATACTAAGAATTTATGATTTGGAAGATTTCATTGAAAGTCGAATTCTAAAATGAGTAGAAAGTCGATAAAACGAAAAAGATTGGATGATTTGAGTTTGAAACGGGTCCACCCATTGTACGGTTCGGGTCGTCGGAGAAGTCTCTCGTTCCAGCTTCGTGAGCCGTGGCTTTTGGAGCTTCCGGGGGTCGTAAGAAGCACGGCTTTGGCGGACAACCCTCGGGACATAAGAACACTCAGGCGGGTGAGAGCGAGTTAGAGGATGGTGGGTCATCGGGAAACGACTACGACGGGGCAGCCGTGGCGAGGGAGGGAGGGAGGGAGGGGGGGGGATCCGGGTGGAAGGTAATGATGTGTGTGTATGTATATACATGTATGTTTTCCTGAGGGTAGCTCTCTCTCCTCCCCGAGAACTAAGTTGTATTGATCCTAGACTGCAGGGGTGGTAAAACCAGGCAGGGTTAGTACGTGTTCTTAATCGCCAAGTGACCGCCCTCTCGCTCTCCTCCTTTCCTGCTTTCAACTCCCCTTTGGCCTGGCAATCTCCTTCCCCCCCCCCCCCCCCCCCCCCCCCCCCGCAATTTCTATATATCGTTGGTTCGTTCTGCTCTCGAAGAGGAGAGAAAGTCCTCGCACACGGAATACACATCGCCCACCGACCCAAGAGACTCACGAGCTTTCTCTCGCCTCACCCTTCTTCGTCGCCACCTACGACGTACACCCCCAACCCACACCCGATCCTCCTTCCACTACAACTAACCACCCTATTTCATCTCCGTCATCCTCCGACTCCACTAACCACTCTTCGAACACCAAAACATCTCCACGCTTTTCTAACACCAAAGAACTTTCTGCCTTCCACTTTTTCCTTCATGAGAATTACTGTTGCTGCTCTCCAAACCCGAATAAGAACATTGACGGATCGCCAAGCGTTTCATTCAACGCTTGTTATTGAAGTTAAAGTTATATTGGTACTCGATAAATATGGAGTTCTCTTTTTATCTGTCAATATCGATCTTCATCGAATCAAGGCACGAATGTACTAAACTGAGTTCTGTACATCGATCGGAACTGCTTTATGCGTTGTTAAAAAAGAAATCAAACGTCTCTTGTTGTCTTCTTGGGTTTTATGATCCCATCCCCCCACTCGAACTCCATTCCACTGCTTTTTTCAGATCTTACGACCTTTCCCAGATTGAAATCCGTCGAAAATCTGCATTCAAATACCTTTTTATGCTTTACAAGGTTTCCAATCATTTTTTATACGATTAGAAACTTGGAAAACCGGCCTTTCGATTGGCGATCGAGGCATGACTCTAAAAAGTCACCCATCCGAGTACTGGTTCCGTTCAGGACGTCATTAAAATTTCAGAAAAAATTAGTCCTTGAATCTTTCACTTGTTGTCATAATACGTCGCCCGATTACCAATCGTGAATGATTTATTTCATGAAAATCGTTTCCTTCTGAGGTTTTTTCTTTTTTTTTGGGGAAAAAGACAGCAAAAAAGTGTTACCGGTCAATTAGGCGAGCAGCATATGAATAATTGACTGGAAAGATTACTCGTTGACGCTAACACGTAAAACTGAAGACAGCATGAATCCCAATGACGTTGGATTATTCCGTAGTTCGTTCTGAATTCGATTGTCGACTTGTTCACACATCCTACGATTCAAGGCGTTGTAACAAGATGCAATTATGTTTTAACAGAGTTATTTGAATAATTGATTCACTTATTAAATGCTCCACTTCGTTCGAAATACGTGGATGAAGAAGCGAACCGAGTATGATGTTGTTTCGAAGAAATACGCTCTTTCTCACGAATCCTCATCCTCATCATTCGCGAACACACAAGCGAACACCCTTTTCAGAAAGATATCGACCCCTCGCTTTGCCAAAAACCTGCTCGCAGACGCTCGGAAGCTGCGACCTTTCTTGCGAAACACGTCCGCAGTCATCGTCTGTGATTCTGCTGTCTCGTGAGAAAGAAAAAACCAAATAAACTTGTTTCACCAGTTTTGATCATCTCCACAAACGAGTATTTCGCCATAAGGATCTTTTTTCCGATGAATATGATTCAATGAAATTTCTAAACAGTTCCCACTTCCCTGCCCTGAAGAGATTCCTTAAAAATTCAATTTTATTTCGATTTCGATGATGATGTTAATGAAGATTTTCGTAACTAACAAATCATCGTTTGTTTACCAAAAATATGTTATTTCTGCGAATAAAAATGAGTGAGAAAAAAATCTGTGCAAACAAAACGAAAGACACGACACAAAAAAAGTGAAATTCTAGAAACAAGAGTTTCTATTTTTTTTTCTCTCTGGTTCGAAATAATATTTTCCTGATTCATTGAAAAGTGAAAGTTAAAGGCTTCCTCTAACTAATTTACCACTTAACGTTAATAATTGTCTTTCGAATGGTTTCAGTAATTTCGTCAGTTTAGAAAACAGTTTAGAAAAGTTTATATGGACGCACAAAGTCTCGTGTACCAATTCCGTGCTTCTCCTTCGGAGAATTCAAAGCTGCGCAGTCACGGCTAACAACAATTTGTATTTAACGCAGCTATAACTGTAAAAGCTGAGGAAATGCACGTGTGACTTGTTTGAAATTGCTTTGAACCATTCTCGACGGTTGTATTCATTTCCAATTATACGAACTATTCAGTACGGGCGAGTAAGATGCGAGGGTGGAGGGTAGGGATCGAATGGTCAAAAGTTTAAGTCCTAATTGCCCCCAAAAAAAAAAAGTCATTTTTCTGAAGAGCCCAAATTTTTTTCGTATTTTATTCTTGCGGGAAATGTCCACGAAATCACTTTTTCGACTAGAACTGAATTTGAGGATGCGAATTCTTTTTTTATCCACAGTTCCATTCGTTGGAGTATAACGAAAAACATCATTGAAGGGAAATCCTTTTTACGAGCCCTAGTGAATCGAGAAAATCGTGCCTTTTTAGTTACAAATCCATTTCGAATTGTTTTTTCGGTTATTTTGTCATTTTCTGGTTTTTCTAACCCTAAAAACCAGGAAAACAAACCATAAAACGTTGATGAAGAATTAAATAATCTGGGTTTTTAGGCAGTTCGCTCAATATCCTCAAGATTTCGAAGAATGTGCCTTCATTTCATTTACGTTCATAAGTATTTCGTCATTAGAATTCCGTTCAACAGATTCCTTCGAAAAACCTTTGCTTTGTAGCATCAAATATCATTCCACTTGATATAAATCAGGGAAAATAATCATTGATATGGATTTTGTGTGTTTGATCGAGTCATAATTGGCATTGAAATGAGAAATGCACGTAACCGCGACGAAAGAGCAAAGAGATAGAGAAACAGAGATAGAGAGAGAGAGAGAGAGATCCGTAGAATGCTTCGGTATAGGAAATGATGTCATCACTCAGTACAATATTACGTTTGGAGAACATTGGAGTGAGAATTCACATAGGCATGTGTATGCTGTAGTAAATCGACGGGGTATAGTGAGAATGAGATAGTGAATGTAGAGTATAGTCGCGAGAAAGTAGATGCAGCAATGTTGCTAGAAAGCTGGCGAGCAGAGAGTGTGAGGGACGAGAGGAGTTACTTGTGTGTGTGAAGGCCTATGCCGGTGAGTGTCTATGCGTAAGAGAAATAGGGAAAGAGAGAGAGAGAGAGAGGGAGAGAGAGAGAGAGAGAGAGAGAGAGAGAGAGAGAGAGAGAAATGGGAAAGGGGCTGAAGGGAGATTTTCACGAAATATCCGTAGTCTCGGTTGAGTTATGCTCGTATTTCCCGTCAGCACATCCGATGATGTCTACGGTAATGTAACTGAAATGTATGAACGTTTCGTGCTGTCGCACTCTGTCCTGGCGGTGGCCACGAGTGTTACTATTGCCAAAGCCATGAATCTGTATGACTGTATAGAAAATTCACTCCGTAATACGAATTCATAATCTCTTGTGATTTGGTTAATCAACAAAAACTGATTTACAAAGATTTAAGCAGCAAAGCCTTTTGATTTTGTCGTCAATCATAAGAAAATCTTTGAAGTCTTTCATCACGATCTTCATTCTTTGTGCATTCATTTGGATCACGCTTCAAATTGGTCTGAATCTTTACTAAACTTGGAAAAAAGGCTTTGGAAATACTTAAAAAAATCTTCAGTAAGCTCAATTCGCGGGGTGTCTACGAATTTGTTTTTTTTTAAATCCTGGATATTGTTCCCAGTTTTTTTTTTTTAATTTATGAATGTTCCTGATAAAAAATGAAAAAACAAATGAGAATAAAATTGAAGGAAAAAGGTCTAATTGTTCGTTTTTAGGTTCGTACTTTATAAGATGCAGCGTTAATCGTTGCTCGCCATTAAGGCTGATTCGGGTACATCGATTTATGCTGTAACTTTCGCTCTCGACCCATATTCTTTGTTCTGTTTTATTTTTTCGTTCGTCTTTTTTCTAAACTTGTGTTCGATACTCTCGATTGGGAAGCACCGCTAATAACTCTCCCTCTCTAGCTGGCAACGGGAGTAAAACGATTGGCCGCATGCGCCGTTAAAAAAAGCGAGTTCCCGTGGCTTCTGTTGGTGCCCTTGTGCGAAGCGCTGCTTCTCTCTCCGCACTCTTCATATCCCCCTGGTTAGCCCGTACACGCGGTCGATAAAAAAAGCTCCTCTGGTACGCATACGGTGTTGAGTTGTGTGCCATCACATTTCTCGCCCGAAGAGCGCCGTTCGTGAGTGACAGAAGTTGCTTTTACGACTGGTGTGAAATTTGCGCACGGGTTGCGTTTTTATTCATTGGTGTATCTCTTTCTTCTCGAGCTATTTATACTTTTGCTTCGCGGGCTTTAAACTCATCGTCGTCTCAAGTTTTCGTAGACGAGTTGGGCGTCAAACTTACGAGTAAAATTGCAGATGTGTGTAACTGGCGATAGGGAGGGTTTAAGCTTGAGGGTGAAAAATTGGCTGCGGTGTAAGATGATGGAGGAGGTCTCCAGTAAGAAGATAGATGAGAATGAGGCAAGAGAGTGTGTACGAAATGGAAAGAGAAAGAGAGAGAGAGAGAGAGGGAAAAAGAACGAGAAAGTTGGGGGAAGAGGAATGGGAGGGAAAATAATAAATGGAAAGAAGCAGAGGACAAGAGGAAGATGAAGAATAAGGAAGGATTTTGCAGTGAGTGAGTGTTATCGTCTTTCATGAATACACAATAAGCGTTACGAAGAGTTTTCCCACATGGAGGGGTGTTTTCTACTTACTCACCACCTTTCTCTCTATGTTTCTCTCTCTCTCTCTTTCTCTTCCTCTATCTCTCTCTCGAAAGAGTTACCGAAAGGGGTTGGTAAGGGGAGTGATAGAGCTCGTGTATACATATATTTAACGAGTTTACGTGTGGATGTGGATGTGCGAAGGCAAGACCACGCCTCTTGTCTAAGGTTACCCCCACCATGATATTTACTGTCTCCATCGTTGGAGAAACCTCCGGATTCTGACTCCCCACTCCAAAATTTCCTACCGAGAACGTAAGAAAACTTTTGAGTCTCCCTCCTTCGTCTCGAGATCCTCTTAGCCCCACCCCCTATTCCTCTACGACTTCCAGGAGTGAGAGAACCTTCATTTACTCGTGTCAGAGCCCCTTCTTCTATTGATCCGGGACTAATGTAAGGGGGTCGTTTCTTGCGACCCTGCAATCCTCCTTTCTTGCTCTTTTTCATTCCCTCTCTCTCTCTCTCTCTCTCTCTCTCTCTCTCTCTCTCTCTCTCTCTTTCTCTCTTTCTTTTGCTTTCGGCCTCTACCCTTCTTGGATTCCATTAGAAACCAAACTCTCTGGAGGATCTACCCCTACAATTGCAATCTCCATCACCATCACTACCTTCCCACCTTCTCCAAATATTCAAATCAACTTTTACACGAACAAAGGAAAAATCTCATACTCCGATTCAGTTTTTCTGCTGTTATAGCTTTTTTGCTGTTCTTTTATTTATTAGCTTTCAGCTGCAACGAATTGACGAAAAAATCAGCACGAGCTTTTTTTATTGACGTTTTTACAGGAATTCAGCCAAGCTGTCACCTTCAATAAAAGCATAAGATTTCAAACGTCATACATTTTTCTTACAAATAAATCATGACAACGGTAAGAAAATCAGATTCTTAGAAATCGTTTCGTTTTTCTTTAGCTCTGCTCTGCTTAATATTCAACAATTACTTATTCGCAATTTCGCTATGAAAAGCTTACGAAAGTGTAGGCTTAAAATTACATAAGAAAAAAATGGTCATGAGCAATGATTATTGAAGTAAAAACGAGGTGGTCTTGAACCGTAGAATCAATGGTGACTTTAAGTTTCAGAAAATTGGATGTTAATAAATACGTTGAAATATAAAGAACAGTTTTATCGTAAATCGATTAACCTCGATCAATTCATCGAAATCGAAAAGTCGTTAACGATCAATCTTCGTTACACCCTCGATTTTCTTCATCAACTTGAATCACTTTCTACAACGAAAAAAAAGAAATGTTTGCCTCAAAACTTTTCACAGATTCCATCAAGTTCCCAAACCTAAAAAAAAAAACCCCATAAAAAATACTTCGAATCGTTTAATTTTAATTTTAGATTAAGCAACAATTTTCCACCGATACAGAGTTTCGATAAACCTGTCAATTGCTCACGAGAATCATCTCTCGATGCAATGTCAAATAAAATGAAACCTTCCTCCTCTCTTCTTTCCGTATGTAATTTTTTCTTTGGTACGTTCAGTCGACAACGGGTTCAAGTGGCAAAATACCGACCGTTGGATCCGGCTAACCTAGAGCCCATTGTTTTTGTATGAGTGAAAAGAATACACGAAAGAATTAAGGTGAGAAAAAGTTGAGATAGAACAAAAAAAAAAGAGAGAGAGAGGCCCCCGTGAAAAAGGGAGACAAAGAAGCAGAGAGAAGTCATAGCAAAGTACTGAGTATGCAAACGAGAAGGTAAGGGAGGAGTACACGGTGCTTTAGGTAGGGACTGTTAAACACGATGGCACGATGGTCTTATCGGCAAAACTGTTCTGTACTTTATATACACACATATACGCAATATAATGTGGTACACACATGTGTAAAATGTATGTTCAAGCATTGGTTGGTCCTGAGAGTATATTTGTCCACCTTATACGTACTTCTCGGTATGGTGGAAACATGGCAGTCCGCATGTGAGTACTTCGCCATCCCACTGTACTTTCCCTCCACAGCTTCCATGCTCTCGTCTCTATGAAACTGTAGGAGACTGCTGCCGATGCTGTGCAAGCTTTTACAAATATATGTGCTGTATCGATCGCTACTAAACAGAAAGGCTTGCCCTACTAAATGCAAGTCCTTTGGACGCTGATGTTTATGCCCTTTTGGTCATTAGTTGTCGACGTATCTGTATTTGTGTACATTTGCCTGTCGCATGACTGTGTTTCCATGTTTTCATGTATATTTGTATATTGTGCTCGGAGTTGAAAATCGTACGAGCTTGTATATGTCTTTGGAGTTGGTTCGTTTCGACGTATCGATACTTTATGTGCATTTCCACTTTCTGCTCTTCTACGTACTCGATATATAACCGTTGGAAGTACAGATCGAAATACAGACACGCGAATACGTTAAGGTGGGCACCCATCCACGTTTAACTGGTTCAAGTAACACATTAATATAGGAGCTTCGAAAAATCGTCACTGGACAACGTCAACTGGGTGCTGGATTATGCATTTCGCGTGTTTGTATGCATTCGAAATGTGCACATTGTCTGGATGCAACTCAGTTTAGGTTCAATCGTTTTTCTCTATATTTTCAATTCTTGCAATTTAATATCGATGCTCGTTGACTCGACTTGAGTTTCTCAGTGTGGAATTCAAGAAATTCTGGACTTTCGTAAACATCCTGTTGAATCTTCTTCGCGAAATTCCAATTTTTTGGGTCACTACAGTTTCGCTTATGAAAAAGGATTCGAAAGTTTGGATCGGTTGTCGGATTCTATTCGTTTCGAAAAAATCATGAAAATTGGTGACTTTTGGGCTCGTGTTTCATTCTGTCACTTCCATTTTTTTTTCATGAAGTTATAGGGTTCCTGCTCAAACCCACCAGTAAACACATCACTTTAAGGAATCCTTCGAAGAATCGAAAGTAGATCTGGTCAGACTGTCTCATTTATTGAACAAATTTCGTTCGAACAGCCGTTGCATTCGATATTTTTCCCCCGTAAAATGAAGTTTAAATCTTTTCCAACAAATCTCACCTCAAGTCCAATATTTAATAACAATTAGCAACAACGATATTTGACTGTGAAGATAAAATCCGAATAACGATTATTTCTAAGCAGTGAATCGACATATTTTTTGAAAAAAAGCCCATAACTTAATTTTTTAATTGGCCTCCGAAATTATTTTTGTTACTAGAATATGAATTTTTATTCCCATCTTGTTGGACTCGTCAAATCTGTTGATTTATACTGACCAGTCAGTAAAATGGACGAAGAATCAAACGAGGCTTAAACTTATGATCGTTTTCTCAACTGATTTCGTGCGTGGCCCTACGAATGATCAACAATGTATCGCTGTGTCAAGAAAAACAGAGTAAACGAATGCGGGGTGAGTTTGAGCCCCTTAAGCAAAATAGTACAAAAGTGATGGGCGAGCGTGAGCATTTGAGAAACGGAGTGAAGACCAA
Source organism: Campoletis sonorensis (assembly GCA_013761285.1). NCBI lineage: Eukaryota > Metazoa > Arthropoda > Insecta > Hymenoptera > Ichneumonidae > Campoletis > Campoletis sonorensis. Next base: position 857,230 of record JACEOJ010000085.1, read on the forward strand.
CGGAGAACAAACGATATAATGGTTTTTGGGTAGGGGTACATATATAGGGAGAGTTGGGTTTGTAGTCGCGGCCATCTTAGTTCTGAATTAAGGAGAGGGTGGAAAGGCTCTGACGACCCTTGCAGTTTCACAAAGCTCTGGGGGTGGCTGAGCCAGTGAGCAGCAACCGGACGCCATACTTTGCCCACTCAACCCTTTCCATTATTCCCACCGGGTATTGGGGCGTATATCGCCTTGATGCTGGATAAGACAGAGAGACGCTCAGACCACCGGAGGGGATTTGCAAGATGGATAAAAAGGAGCAAAAAATCTAGCCAAGAAATAAGAAAGTTTCGGTCGTCAATTTCGAGCTTTAAATCGTCGAGATAAATTCGTAATCTTCGGAAATGGATTTTCCAAGGCTTTAAATTTACTGCATTGTTGCTCCGATCATTTTTCAGTCAAATAAATACAATTTATTTCCGAAACATTGATTTTTATTCGAACTCCGGATAAAAATCCGGGTTGTGCTTAAAATCCGTAAACTCATGGGACGTGAGCTTTGGTTGTTACGTTATCATTTACAGAATCACGTGAAAAAATTCATGGAATTTTGTTTCTCTCTGAACTGGATAATCATAAAATTGTGTTTCGACAAAAACATCTTTTTATAACAATTGAATACAAATTTCTATATATTTATCGATTCTACACTAAAAAGTATGGACCAAGAGCTCCATCATTCGATTTCCAGACTCGAAACGTCTTGAAAGGACCATAATTTCGAAGAACGTACAATTTCATGTAAAAATTAATAATCAATGAGTTCAATATTTATGAAAACACTTTCCATACTCGTCGAACACAATTCATCGTTTGTTTAGTCGTAATACAGAAAGAAACTGTTTCACTCTTCAAGGACAAATAGAAATTCAGGTAAAACCAGTTGACTTCGTACGCGGAGTATCAGGTTTTTCAATATCCAGCTTAAGGTGCATGTCAGAAGTTCCTTACGAACGCTCAATCTTATGAAACACTATCGAACGAGATTGACTGAAGGTTTTTTGACACGACTGAAGTGTTCGTGGTTGATGTTTGAGGAGACAAGAGTCACAATGGTTACAGGATGAAAGAGAGGGACAGGAGCGAAGCGGGAGGAAAGGGGGAGGGACTGGAGGGTGGTTTGGTAGGAGGTGGACGGTACCTCCAGGGAACTCCAGCAGAAGTTGCAAACTTTATGGTAAACCGTGCCGAAGCGGCCCACGGCATCAGCAAGCCGGTAAATGGAGGCCGTCGTAGTTGAGTCCAAAGTGCGAAAGAGGGTAAAAGAGGGTGAGGCAGGGGGGTTGATGGTCAGCGGGCCAACGGAAGGGGTCGGGGGAGGCTGGGGTGAGGTTGGTTGCTTCTGGTGAGTGTGTTACAAGAGGTTCACAGCGTGCGACGCTAAGGCCAACCAAGGGAGGGAAGAGGTTGACGCGGAGGGGTGGGGGTGGGGTGGGTGTTTAATCCAATTCGGAGTTTGTTCTTTCGACGATCGACGTAATCACCGGCTACACGATAGTTTCTCAACCCAGCAGCACATACCATCTAGTTTGTTGCATGTTATATCTGTACACACTGCCGTATCGTTTCTGCTTGTTACACACCATGCACGTCTGTGGGCACCATCGACGAAGCTGCAAGCGTTTTCGTTCCTCCAACTTTCCGCTTAGTTGTGTTTATAGTCTTAACAATATATATCTATGTTTATATCCGTGTACAGAGACATATTTACACACGGATGTGTGTGGCTCGTTCATGTGCCATTCAATTGTTCGAATTAACTTGCAGACTTACAACATCGACGCCCACCCGATGAGAAAACGTTGGATAAAACTTCAACGTTCTTCTGTTTTATCGCATTTCAAATATCTTTGTTTGGCTCACAGCAAAGCTTTTTATGCGAATTAACTTCCAGGCTATTTTCTGAACTGATCAAAATTATTTAAAAAATCATTTAGCAATATTTCGATATCAAGATTTGCACTCGTTGTTAGTTCACTTTCGATTCTGTAATCTGGGATGCCCTGGATAAGAATCCGAACCTCATTCCATCGAAAAATTGACTGCTTGACAGTTCAAAAATGATGAATACAGGATTTCTGTTTGGCTGTCATTTTACCAGTAAAATGCATTTTCAGAAAATCCTGAATTGTCTGCTCATTTTGTAGACGGATTCAAATGCGGTACAGATGCGTGACCACCGATGTAAATATATATTTGTCATTGTCCATTGTAATAAAGAATTGACAATGCAGCTTTGTAGTTTACGTGAGAGTTTGTGATGGACTATGCTACGTCAGTTCCAAAAGTCGCCACGAAGTGGGGATTGCTTTATGAAAGGCGATTAATTATAGGTCGACCTTATTTATATATAGAGCTATGGAGATGATGGTTCGGGCTGCTCTTGTAGAGGGTCCAAGAGCCCAAGACGAGTAGCATTCCAAGTCTGGGTTTTGTTGGTATCAAGCTTCTCCGAAAGGGAGAAAGATAAAGAGAGATAAGAAGAGATAAAAAGAGAGAGAGAAAGAGAGAGAGAGAAAGAGAGAGAGAGAGAGAGAGAGAGAGAGAGAGAGAGAGAGAGAGAGAAAGAGAGAAAGAGAGAGAGAGAGAGAGAGAAAGAGAGAGAGAGAGAGAGAGAGAGAGAAGACTTGGCAAGTATAAGATACGTCCCTTGGTCATGAGACTGAGACACGGGGCGTAGCTTTCTCGACTATTAGATCAATAATTCTAACCTGGGGCTCTCGTTTTCTGAGGATAGAGCCAAAAGTACAGTGTATTAGTACGTCGAAGGGAGGCTACGGTAAAGGGGAGGCTTGGGGATGATAACGTGATATTGTTTCACCCCGAGAACGCTTTGCTAACATTATCTTCTTGGTGGAGCTAAGCTTGGTCTTGGTCAAGCTAAGCTTTCATCTCCAATATTAATATCGAATTTCACCTTGGGTTAGTGATCGTTCGTATTTCGCTTTCCCCCCCCCCCCCCCTCTCTCCAACTTTTCACATCTAATATGTCTTTCATTAGAATGTATTAATTTTCGTGCAAATACGTTATGGGTGTTTCTATTAAATTGGTTGCTTGTCAGTCGCAGAAGTCCTATGTACGGAGGGAATTAAATCCACAAAGACCCACTTCAACGACCATTTAGGTTTGATTTTCTGTTTTTTTTTTGTTTTTTTACGTATTCAGATGCCAAATTTTTGAACTGTCATCCATTATTGTCATTTTTACTCATTTGACAGTTCCCAAAAGATTCTTTAGAATGGCTGTCATTGCAGTTAATGTCAACCAGGCTAGATAAAAACTTTCGTAGATTTGTGTCAATAATGACAGTTCAATTTCACTGAGTTTTGGTTTCTGTTTAACCATCAAAGGAATAAGAAAAACTGACAGAATTGATTTTTTTATCACGTGGAGGAATCTCCAATTAATTAGAAACGAATGAATCGGTGATTACTGTTTTATTTTGTGTACTCACTAAGTCCTTTGGCACACGTTCGCGACGAAAGTTTCAAGTCAAATCGTAGACCTTTAAAATATAGACTGTCACGAAATTCGTCGAAGAAAACCCGGCGGGATGCTCCGTCTTCCGCAGCATCCCGATAACTGACCACGATGCAGTGTTTCTTTCAAAGCTTCCAAAAAAGAACAACCAGTTTTCTGAGAGCTCAAAAGTTGCTTGTTCTCAGATGTCCTCTCTTACGCGACATTCGCCTGGACCATAGATCTCTGCACAAGTGACAAAGCGTAGCTGGACCGTGAGAACTGTATCTGGTCCAGCAGCCTCGAGCTCCCCGAGTGATTGTGGATGGGAAGACAGGTTTTTTACGATTTCATTTCTTTGGTTCGTTTAAATGACCGAGCAGTGAAACTGATATTTTTACAACATACTTACATTGTTTATTTACGATTTTTCTTTGTTAATGTAAATTAAAATTCAATTGGAACGACTTCATAGGAAGACTTGAGAACGTCGAAAAAAGTTACGGGGCTGAACCAAGCCACGATTTAAAATATTTTTAATAATAAACAATAAAAACAGTAACAATGTAAAACATAGTTTTTTTTAAAAACATCATAAAGAGCTACGATATTATGAGCAAATTTGAATATCCAATGGAATTTCTAAAGAAATCCTTGATTTTGTTGTAAACAATCGTCTGGCACGTTAAACAATAATAAAAAAAAAAATTTGATAAAAATTCTCGTAAAATTGAATGAATGAATTCGTTAAAACCTGTGGCACCTGAAAGAGCACAAAGTTTAGGTGAAAAAATCCATACAGTTCGACTGGTTTGACAAGATTTGTCCCTCCACCTTTTTCGTGGCTCCTTCAGTTCTGTCGAACGGAGGGTGAACTTTGACGTTTCTCTAGATTGCTCTTGGCTCTGGTGCGTCTCGAGATGACCAGTGTCCAGTAGCGTGAGAAAGTTCGGAGTGGTCCAGCGAAGTTTGGGTCTCTGAGGGAGACAGGTTTTTTTATCCCCTTGCGTTTTTTCTCGTTTCCGTGGGTTCACAAGTACCGGGTCGCAAAAACATGATTAATTCGAACCCCTATAAATCAGGAAATTATTTGTAATCGTAGAAGCAATGTCTCGCAGTTGGACGAATTTGGGCGTTGAAGACTCATGAGTATTTATCATAATCGACGATATTTCCTACTTTTTCGAGTACATTAGCCGCGTGTCGTTATAGATAATGAAGTGAAAGTTCGCAAGGGATGGCGACGTCCTCTAAAGGCTTTGTCGTTAATACGAGTCGTATATCTCTGGGTATAATGTGCCGGATTGTTCGTTGTCCGAATATCCTAAGCAACGTACAAGCCTTGAGGGTCTCGTAGGAGGATGGGAGAGAGAGCTAGGCGTAAGGGTTGAATGGCTCAAGGGTATAGTAAGGCGCTTTTGCCGCCATGTTTGCTTCGCTCCGGAGAGGGAGCTCCTCTGTAGTCAACGACGGCGTCTCTGCGCTTCCGTGGGGTTTGCGGGCGGCTGCAGCTGTGCCGAAGAAGAGGGGTGGCGACTGGAGATGGTCAGATGGGGGTGGTGAAACGGTTGTGTAAGTGTATACAACGTTGTGTGGCTCTCTCACTCTGTTGTATTTGAACGGGTGTACAGAAAGTTGAGAAATTCAGCGTTATGCTCTCTCTGTTTGGACGATCGGAGTATCTCGAAACCCTGGCAAAGCTCTCGACACTTGAAGACGTCGATACCGACCACGCCGACGCTGAAGACCCTCCGCAAACAATACCTACCCCCATTCCTATTCTTCGAAGTAAAAAAAAAAAATCATTTTTATCGCCAACTCAAGAAATTGGCAAGATTTTTTATAGAAATCTTTACGAATTCATTTCGATTGCTATAAATTGTTTATTTTTTATGGAAAATAACCATGTGCTGTTTCTTTTTGGAGTTCGGAGGGAACTTCCTAACCGGGGAATTCGGGAGCCGGACTCCAAAGCCCTGCACATTTTTTAGGGATTGAGATATCAGGAGAAATAAAGTTCCTTTGAACTCTTTTCTTTTCATATTGCTTCGTCAATCGGTTTATCAAAATTTATTGTCATTTTCAATGTTTCCAAAGGATTTTTACCAGATTTGGCTTCTATTCCATTGACATTTTTCGGTCTGTATGGAAGCTTTTATTGAAATAGTCATTAGGAAGCCCAAAATCTGTTTTTTTTTCTCATTTAGATTATTCTCTACACTCAAACTTATTAGTTCAACGTTTATTCATACAAATATTCGAATCTTTAAGTCTCCAGGTTCACGCGCAGCAAAGTAGGTTTGTTGTGCTTAACATTTAAGATCCTTGAGTCAAAATAAATAAGTTTGCTGGCCCCTAGAGTATTTGGCCGATGATTTGTTGGCATGATAGGAGTTGAAGGTTTTCTTCGCTTCGATTAATAATGCCTGATGAACAAGATGGTAAGGGGTGGAGAAATAAGGGGGTAAAAGAGGTTGTATATTCTTGTGCGACGGTTGATGGCAAAACGACGTTGATATAGAAGGAGGATGGCTGGTGTGGGAGTCGTATAAAGGGAGGAAGGGGGGGGGGGGGGGGGGGAAAATGGTGGGTCGGCAGAGGACGTTTGAGCGCGATGAATGCAGGGTTGGGTTGGTGAACACCGGGGCCGGTGCGGTGTTTGGAGGTTAGACCGCAGTTACAATATCGCTTGATTAGAAATGTACATAGGGTATATGCTCGACGCGGGGCGCATATTCAGATGTTGAGGCTGAGGTGAGAGGGTGGTGAGTATGAGAGTAGTCCGATGGTGGCTGGTTCTCTGGGTCGATGCCTAGGCAACTCCGTAGTTTAATATGAGCTTCGTGGAACTTGCAATAAGGGATGGCAAGGGGAAGGGGGGTTAGAGTGTAAGGGTTCTTTGGGAGGGGAAGGGGGACGTAGCAGACCGGTGCATCTGGAAGGGTTGAAGAAAGCAAACGTATAGCAATCTCTCTCTCTCTCGAGAGAGGGACAGAGAGAGCAAGAAACTAGTGGAACGAGTGTGTCTTTACGTCCACCTAGTTGGTCCGCACCATAACGGGAGCGTGGTGCTTTGCCGAATGGTTGTTATAGCCTTGGGATGCCCGAAGGCCCCCTGTGGCCTGAAGTTTTTGAGAAAAACACTTTTCCTTCTCTCCCCCCCTTTGAATTTCGCTGCAGGCGGCATAGATTGACAGTTTTTCAAGCACTGGCACCAAACACTGGACTTTCCACGACTGGATTTCATGGACGTTGTTCCTAATCTTGTTTTCTTCTTGCTACAAGCGACATCCAGTCGTCGATAGAATTTCTTCAACAGAAACAAACTTCATAGACAACACGTCTACGTAGAAAAAAAGACATCGAATGATGTAAGATCCTGCCAAATATGCAAACAAGTAAATGTCATCAGTGCACATGTCGCTTGACTTTCCAGCCGAATAGTTACTTTGGAGTTGATACACTTCGACTTGTTGAAAAATCAGTCGTCCCAGGACCTGGAGCACCGAAATACATGGCAAGCTTTGGAGATTTTCGTTGCATCTGATATCTGACGAAGTCAGGTGCGCATGGAGAGATACCTATATGCAGATATTTATATATGTATATAAATATATGGAAATATATATCTACAGTACATAAGCCTTGTGGCAGACGCGTACGAAAAGCACCAGAAGCAGAGCATAGCAAAGTATCGATATTTGCTAGGGCCCTTTCGACCTCGCTCTTGTGCTCACTCGTCCATTCATATACGTATATATAGAGTGTATATATCGGTATATATGCATATTTTAGAGTATCCTCAAACTACTCCGTAGAATCCAAGCTCCACATATAGCTGTACATCCAGCATAAAACATGTATACGTAAATATATCTATAGGAATATTATATCGTATGTACATGTATATAGAGCAGCATTGAAGCGGCGTGAAACGTTCGAGAACGCGAGAGAGTAACTTAGTGGAGGAGCGTGTGTGGATAGAGAGCATCTAGTCGACTAGACGTATATATACGTATGCGGTATCAAGATGGCTCTATATTAGCGCTATACCTTCGTTCTCTCCTAGACCGAGGTTTCCGGCTACGCCTAGACACACGACCACACTATCCCGCTTTCCTCTCCCAGCTTCAGCTTCAGACCTCTCGTAGAAATATTCAACCATTCTGCTCGCAAATCCCCTTCAAACCTACCCACCCACCCTCACTCCCTCCTTTCACCTACCATCTTCTCGTCCTTATTTCCATCCCCTGATCAACCATCCTCTTTCACCGATGTAGAATCTAGTTTCTCCTTATTCTCGATCTCACTCCTACTGAACTTTACCGAGTTATCTGTATAGCTCTACGTGCGCTCTCGCGGGTACCACTATCTTCGAAACGTACGTGTGAATGTGACGGTGTCTGGGCATATGATATTATTCGTGTGCGAAACTCCTTCTTCCCTCTTTGTTCAACCCCAATCGCGAATACTGTAGATTCGAGTGTGCAAGAGTATGGCGTTCTCTCTCTTTCTCTCTCGCTCTCTCTCTCTTTCTCTCTCTCTCTCTCTCTCTCTCTCTATAGTTCGTCGGTTATTCTCTCAAAGTTTCGAGAAGACAAAGACGAACGTAGAAAGACTGGGAGAGAGAATGCGCTTGTAGAACGCTAGTGTAATTGTACATTGTTCAGGAAGAACATGGCGCCTGTTACGAGCGAATCGAATCTACCAAGGCATTGCATGGATATTAAGTCTACCAGAAATCTGCCAATACTCGTGATAAGAACAATCCTACCTACGATATATGCTGCACAATAAAAGCAAAGTGTACACCAATATTACTGGATATTATTTATCATACCGATTATCATCTTGAATCTTTGTACAATGTGTGTGTGTGTGTTGCAAATCGCAGCGCGGTTCCCTTTGTTCAACTGTCTTATTCAGTTTTACGATCCTTTGTCTTCGAACTATTTGCATGACGGTTTTGTTTTTTTTATTGGAAACGGTCATTTTTTAATTAAATTAATCAATTGTTTAATTTTTTTAATACCATTTTCAAACCATCGATTTAACGCTTCCTTGCCCTCCAAACTCGCGGTTTCTCGCGGTTTCTCGCGGAAAAATAAATCCATTTTTAATCCGTTCAATCGATTATGAATCTTTGCTTCACGCAGGATTTTATGCATCGTCGTCACTATCATTCCCCATTATTCCCACGAATATTCCCCATTATATTTCTTTATACCATATTCACTCAAAATGTAGAATATCGTCGAATTGTTGTTTGCTTTTAGCTTAAGAAGCATCGCCGCTAGTATAGGTTGAGATGGGGAATGTGAAAATTCCGAGGAAACATATCCAGGAGTTAATAATCTGAATAATGCAACGTTAATCTAGTGAAAATTGCATACTCGTCGACCACGTACTACGTAGTTTCGTTATTCAGGCTGCAAGCAAATCTACTCATTCGTATGAATTTGTGGAAGAGACACATTTGTTCGCACTTTCTGTGTGTATCAATATACACGAATTCGTACCACGTGCTAACAATATCTACGTGTACGGCTTTATTTCTATAGGGAAAACCTGCACAGATTGGAATACCTGTAAACTTTTTGATCAAAGTTTATCGATTTTTATCAGAATAATTTTTATCAAATTTTTAAATATTTTTATTATATTTCTATCAATTTTTTAAGTATTTTTATCGCACAAATTTTTATCGAAAAGAATTTCTATTGATTTTCTAAATACAGAATATTGTAAAACGGACAAACGACCTATTGCCAACGTGGTATGTTTTTATAGGCTTTACAAAAGATCGATTTTCTTTTTGGTTTTATATTTACAGTTTTATTGCAGAATAGGTTTCATGCAGTTTATTATTATTTATTGTTAAACAAGTATTATTTCAACAACAATAAAATACCGGGCTTTTCGGTTCTCCATCAAATCAATAAATAGTCAAAATTTATACTTTTTTGAATGAAAAAAACTCAGTTTCTACTCAACCTCTTTGAATATCGGAATTTTTTTACGAACTCAAGAATTGGACAGAATTTTTTCAAATTTTGTCCAACAGTGGCTTTTGCTTGGAAAAATATGAAGAAACAGTTTATTCCGAATTTAAAAATTTTTAATTCCGACTCTTGATCAATGATTCTAAAAATCCCCTGGTACCAACTTTCAAGTTCATTCCACGAAAGGAATAATTCATGGCTCAAAGGATCGATTTGCCCACGAACCACGCTTTTTATTTGCCATTAAAAACAACCAACGGATGATCGTCCGAAAAATTTGGTTTCGATGAAAAATGAATAAAAACTCGCAGTAGACTTTCTAATCAGGAATAATAATAAAAAGAATGAAATTCTAACAATTTATATAAAAACACAACATTTCTCGAGGTATTTCTCTTTGCCCCGGTCTGCCTTGTACATTTGACCTTAACGTGCAACGCACTTTTACTCTCGGTCGCATTTCCTCATATTCTTTTAATTCTCTCTCCATTTGGCTGCCTTCCAATTTTCACAGTCAGGATTAGAAAATTGTTTGTGTTTGGATGTGAGTTCGTAGGTTTGCCGAGAATAAAGGGTGCGACACGATCTTTCGTGGTATTGAATATTTTAGAATCTGCCCTACGAACCAGCCAGTATTTACGATATTCTCGTGCATGTGCATACACTTTTATTTATGTGTACATATTTAAGGAGATTTGTATCTTACCAGCCTCCAGTCCGTGTAAAGCGCACGCTGGATCCTTAAAAGGAACATTAGCTGAGCTCATTCCCTCTGCGGCTCGTTAATAATTCAGAGCTCGAGTTGCTTATCGTGAAATCATGATTCGCGAGTTCCTCAAAACTCCTTATCACTCTGTTTCGTGTCATTGGGCCACAAAATCAAAGACAGAGGAGCGTAACACGAAAAATGTTGAAAAAAAACGTAAAATTGATTAAATTCGATAGTTTCGGAGTCGAAACATTTTGCCATGTCGAAAACTGACACAGATTTTTGCATCCCTTGCAATGTAATTATAAAGTTCCAAAAGAAAAGGAAAAAAAAGTGTTATTCTCATTTACATCTTTTTCCTGAACCCGGAGTCGCTTCAACGTCCTGCACGTTAATATGCGCTGCTTCGTCCCTACGGGCCGCTTTGCCTTTCCGTACTTACCGCAGCACCTTAAATCCTTAAATGTTTCGTAAAAGTTTCCAGAGTCCTTTTTTCTATTGAAAAGCCTTGTCGAAAAAAGTATTGTCGAAAAAGATTGTGAACGAATAAAATATCGGTAGCAAATATAAAAACATCTTTAATTTTTATTTATTAATGAATCAATTCAATTAATTTAATTAATTAGGCTGTACCTAGTTCCAGAACAAAAACCCTTAGGCCATAGATTTTTAAATGACTTTTCCAGGAAAAAGCAACCCTAATTTAGAGTTCTTTATTATTTATTTACTTTTAAATTATTAAAAAAAACACGTTTTTAGGTGGAAAACATTTCGATTCTATTCGCCATTGCGTTCGAACTTGTATATTGTACTTTTAGCAAAAATTATGCGAATTCGATTTGAATGGCGAAGAAGAAACCGAAGTTTTTTGACCAGGAGAATCCTAAAAAAAAAAGTTCAATTAAATATACAAACGCTATGGCTCGTGTAATAAAAAATAAACAAAAAGAGTCCCCATCAACTCTCCTTCCTCCACGAATTGCGTACGTTGGTATTTATGAAGAGCCTTTATTTAGAATAGTGATCGTGGCAAACGGTAAAATTTTACTTGTCTGGAGATGAGTCTCGATATCTCCTACCACCAGGGGAACGCCCGTCATTTCCTTATAATTACTCCATTTCCTCCGTTCACAATCCCCAGCGCGTATAACGTGAGCTGGACTCCCCTTTTGGTGGGTGAAAGGTATGGGGATTGAGAATGTTTGGCGTCCGGCATGGTGCGAGGTGATAGTGCGGAATCGATGGTGGAACAGCGAACTTCCAAAGCCAAATGTCCACTCGCACAGATACACACGTACACACAGCCATGCAATCACACTTATGTAACTAACGGAAAGTTCAGGCGTGCAATTTCATGCCTCTTCCCCCTCCTCCCCCACCCGGGCACAGGCTCTTGAACCTTACCAAGATATCAAGGAAATGAATGGAATTGCCCCCTGGCAGAATCGCAACTCTGATAATTACCTATTAACTGCACTGTGTGTCTTGGTATCTATAGATGACGACAGATTTTTACTTTCTTCCATACCCTTTCTCACGTTTGGCGTAAACACTTTTTGGAAATTTGAAAATATCGAATAGTCGATGCCAAATCTTGGCTTTGTATCTAAGGAGAGAAGGTGCTCTCATTATTTGACTTTAATGTCACGTTCATGAAAACCAATTGGTGTTAATAGGAGGACGTCGACGATGACGTAAAATACTCTGCAAAACCTGCGATGAGATGATCGGAAGGTTTGGTCCAACCGGAACTTATTTTTTTACGATTTTTTGTATTCTCAGGCTATTCAGAATCGTTTAGAGTATCAATTACTTTTGTCTGTCAAAAATCATCTAAACATCATGGAACAAATAATGTGAAACTGTTAACAATTTCGTACATAATTATTTGAGAAAATAAGATTTTAAGGAGACTCCGTGTACGAAGAACAAAATACATGGGAGGTCACGTAGCAGCGTAAAGGGTAACACGCGTTCGGTGTGGTTGATTGATTAGAAGGCACCTGTGGTGGTTGCACACGAGATAGTCGATGGGTTATAAGGAAAAGCTCTCTGTATCCCCATTCCATGTGGGTCTCTGTCGCACACTTGGACGTTCAAGTCCGAGAGTTTTGGAACTCGGGTTGTCGGTGGGGGGGTTGTAGTTCGCCAGGGCCGTGGGTTATTCGGAGGGTTTGTTCGGATGGTCCGGTGGATAAGATGTGAGTGTGTGGGTGATGCTAGCACTTAGGGGTATATCGAGAGAGGAGTCTAAGGGGGGCTTGACGGTGTTGAACGAGGGGCTCGATGAGCGGACGCGGAAGAGGAAAGACCGCGGGTGGAGAAAGAGGATGAGTTGGGAGGAGGAGGAGGAGGAGGAGGAGGAGGTGGAGGAGGAGGTGGAGGAAGGAGGTTAGGATAGTAAAGCATAGGAGCGCATAGAGAAGCAACGTTTATAACGTAAGCAGGGCTTGCGGAGGCGGTAGTTCGAGGTGCTACAGTTTATAATAGTTGCCGCGCACCGCCCCCTTTCGGCTCTTTCCTCTTCACAAGCACAACCTAGCGGCCCTTCAATTCCTCCTTACTCTCTTCTCCTCTCTTGCGTGCGACCAGTACCTCCAAAACCGAGACCAACCAACAACCCTGCTCCCCAACTTTCCCAGAAATGCTTAAACCTAACTTTGCCTTCCTCTCGCCCTTTCTCCTGCATTTTCGCCAATTCATCTCTTTCTATCTGCATATATATCTGTATAAATATATCTTTCCCCTAAGGCTACTCTCCGAAACACCAACGAAATCGGAAACTCAAGTTTCGTCTACGCTCCAAGAAAAATACTCCCAATTATCGAACAGTTAACCCTGTGAATTAATATCTCGTTTTCATGGTAACGAGTATTCTAAGCGGCACCGATCGTCCTTATGGTTGCACAGAGTTCTCTGAATTTCTCACGCTCTTTCATGAGACCGAGCTTACGGAGAGTGAAGGCTTCAGCAGTTTGCCTTCAGTATCGCGCGCATGCGGCCAAGAAATCATCCTCTTCCTTGCTTCCCTCATCTGCCTCGACGGGCTTGTAGATTAGTTTATAGTTTCCATACAGTTTCCAAAAGAGGGACCAAAAAAAAGTACCGAGTTATTAGCCGTGGTTAAGGGTCCAAAGAGATGCACGGATGATGATGCTTCGTGGTCAGTTCTCTGTCCTTCTTCCTCCCTCTTTATCCCTCTCTTCTTCGCATCCACTCTCCGTCAGGATGCAACCTGGCCTCGTACCTCCTCGGTACCCTATAGACCAACTGAGCCGCCAGCGCAATTTCAACCCTCAAGCTTCCTCCTCTTCCGTCTCTGTGGTCAGATGGGCATGAGTTTCTTGTCAACAGGAGAACAACACTTACATAACCACGTCCAGAGTCAAATGAACCTGGCTCGTTAAGATAACTTTTAGATAATGATAAATTATTATTTTACTTACGATTATCCTATCGTCTTTTTTTTATTTTCATCATTTTATGCCACTTTTTTCCATCAGAAATGAACACTCTTTGCGCAAATGGCTTTTTATTCGGAAGAAATGAAACTTCTTAAGCAGTTTTATCACTACCTTTTCAATGTCAGCATAAGACTCGATTTATTTATTCATATGTGCTCGTACAGAGTTCATTTATTTAGAAAATTATTGAAAAAGATTTGTAGAGAGATAGAGAAAGATAAATACATTTGCAGAAGGTACCGTGCATGACTAATATCCTCCTACGTACTGCAACATTTCTCGGATCTTGTGGCAGGACCCCCTGCCATTATAATTCTCCGTTATCTATGGAAATTCTAAACCGTACTAAACAACAATACATACCTCAAAACTATGTAATTCTCTGAACGCAGACTACACAAGGTATGCAATATGTGTTAGCGAAGGCTCCGAGCTGCACCTGAAGTTGCCTTGTTTGCTTTATAACTTTACAACAGACCGCGTCTCTCCTCGTTATGATTTCATATTAAGTTATCGCGTCACTTTTTTTTTTTTTTTTTTTTCGACAGATTTGCATGTCCATGACGTCGAACTTTCCTTTTCTTTGGGGAGACGGATTATTAATTTTGTACGAAGGTTTATTTAATTTTCATCCACAGCAAAAAATAACTTTTCTAAGGATTCGTCTAACGATTTCTTCTTCATAATTGCAAATTTGAGAAACAAAATTTGTCCGTTAATTAGTCTGAACGAATTCTCTTTCAAAAATCCTAGAAGGTTGGTAACTGATCCATGGAGAATTAATCCTCAGTCCCGAAAATCTTCACAACGGAATACATTTTTTTAAACGAATTGACTGACAGCCCGAGAGCTGTCAACGGACAGAATAGTTGATGACGTTGAATCAAAATTTGAATATCTAAACTTTCGTATAAATTTAAAGGAACTTTTTTTTAGTAAAAACTTAAACTTTTGACCGTACATTGCTGCGATTTCGCCAATTTTGCATTTTTTTTAAATTTCATGTAACCATGCAAGTTTTAGGTTTTCTCTTTAATTATGAACAACCGCTGAGCAATTTTTTGACGTTTCAAAAAAACAATACATCAAAATTGATCGATTCAAGTCGGAGACAGAGTCGTTTAAAAATCTGCGGTCCAAATACATCTGTGGCTTTAGGGTTGAGAAAATGAAAGAATTTGTATTCAAATTGAATTAACATAAATAATTATAACGAGTTAATAATAACTGCGATGAATTATGTTTGAAAAAACGTTCATTGATTGTCGTTGCTTCTTTGTTTGTAGTCAAGATTTGGCAATAATTCGACTTTACTATTATACCTGCTGTATGTTATCTGCCCCCTCAGGGAACACCATTGCTTGGTCGTTTCTACGTTGGTCATAATACTGTATATAGTAAATATAGGTACGTGGTCGTACCGAGGAACGCCGAGGATGATGAGATCTGCAGGCTTGCATCCTGATGAGACTATTAGGATGGCTTGATAAGTCCATAATATTCTAGTCGACGCCGGGCACTGCCGTCGAGTCCACCCGGTGTCCTGACTGCCCATCATATTCTCTTTCCCTCTCGCTCTTTCTCTTTCCCTCTTGCCCCCCATTTTCCATTCCTCCCTTATCCCATCCTACATTTCTCTTTGCTTCTCTATCCCCTTCTTCGTACACTAGTTCGCCGATGTATTCCCTCTCGTTTCGTCTTTCGTTGACGTTCGCATTTAAAAAAAACTCTGATCGCTTGTCTATCTTTGTCAAGCTTCGATTTTTCTATTTATACAGCTAGTGTCACGTTGGCTACGCAATATCTCTGACACAGATAACTTCACTGTGGACTACTTAATCTAATAAAGTCGATGTACTCCATGGATCGTAAAAATAAATAAAAATCTTCACATTCTTCCCATCAAAAGTCGCGTCGCTTCATTTTGTTCTTCTTGATTTCTCATCGCATCCTTTTTTCAAATCCAAATATTTGCGTGGAAGTTCCCCATTTTGTCGAAACCGTTTTGACGTCGCATGGAATTGAGTCAAAATATTGTTTTCAAGACTAACGAGTTTGACAGCTCGTCACGATTAATCGTGGAGTCATTGATTGTTCTACGAAAATTGTGGGTACTCTCGTGTCTCTTTTTTTTCACGTCTTTTCCAAAATGAGCTCCAATCCCGAGAACGACAATGGCTCGCGGAGTGAAATTATTCGGGCAGCACTGTCAATAAGTGAAATTGAAGATTCCGGAGCTCTTGACGATTCGGGAATTAAGAGTATTGGACAATTTAGTTTAAAGAGGAAGATGGAAATAACGTAATGCGTGGAGATTGGGAGGAGGAGCTGGTTGATGAAGGTACTTGCTTTGTTTCGTGTGGCTGTGAGATTTAGAACGTATTTGACTACAAAACTACCGCGACTGCGTGGCTTGTAATATAGCTTGGACAGGTACCTCGAACGGAGGATGCTGTGACGAGAGGGATAGAGACGGAGATGAAGGGTAATAGAATTGGATGGTCGAGAAGTGCCAATAACCAGGCGTGGGCTTGTCGGCGGCGTTTAATTGCGTTAGTATTTTATCCCCGCTTTAGTGATCGTACACCAAAGGCTTTTCGAGCGGCTTATGCCACGAGTAGAAAGAGGCCAAACTAGAAAGAGCGAGTGAGATAAAAAAACGGTCAAATCGGGTATGGGGGACGGAGATTGTTACACAAATGGTGGGTAAATTATTTTGTTTTCCTTACAGCAAGCGAGGCACACGGTAATTTGTTACAAAATAATAGAATAACATATTGAATAAATGACAAATACAATCAGGGAGAAAGAGAGAGAGAATTCACGGTCAGAATAGCTTAAGAAGGCAACCTTATCAGGGTAAGGGGCATAAAAAGTTTCACTTTCATGATTTTTTTTTCATGATTTTCATGATTTTTATGTTTTTTCCGATGATTTTCATGATTTTTTTTCTTTTCATCGAATAAAATCCATTAATCGGCCCATTTTCTTTGTTTATCGCCATGAATTAGTGCATAAAACTACGTGTTTCCGTCACGTGAACTATACGGAAGCGAAATTTTGGATTTTTGGGGACCTCGCAACGTCTTATTGTCTCGCGAAGGATTAAAAAATAAAAATCTTAATGTCAAAGACAAGTCACACCGCGTACGTGTCCTCGGGGATCCTTTTCCGTTGCTTTCAAACTTTAGGTCGACGTCACGCAACATGTAATACTAAAAAAAAAAGATTGTGAAGATTTCTGCGCAATAGTATTACGTAACCATCATGAAAATAATCTCATCTTCAGATGATCATTCGTCCTTTGATCAAACGGATCAAACCGGTTTATGAACCTATCTCCATTGAGAAGATGCTCACAGGATCTCCCTCTTTCAGCTCACGCGGTGTCATGGGAGAGGTCATCTTTTACAGCTTGTAGAATTTTCACAGGCGAAAGATGCTGGGGTCCACCAAGGGATACAAAAGGGTGTAAAAGACGAAACTGTCCATTTGAACAATTTTTAGTACACTGCCTGTTATTGATTCAGACAAGTTCTTGTTTCCATTGTTGAGATCAACTTCTCGACAGCTTTTTTGGACAAAAATAATTCCAAGAGATGCTGATTTGGTCCTAGTCAGTTGCAGAGTCTTCTTGATTCGACAACAATGGCCCAAAACTCAACCTGTTCTGTACCAGACTGGCTGCCGCGTTTGTTTATTGTTGCTTAACGTACTTCACTGGATACTTTTTCTCAAGGAGTTTCGGTCCAAGTCGTTCAATGTAATGGTTCAGCTTATCTTCAGGGAGAATCAGGGGCGGAAATTCTATTGTTCTTGAGCAAAGCGCTAACTTCGCACAACAAAATTTCGTATAAAAATGACATGATTACTGAAAAATTGATCGTTTTCATTGACAAAAAAAATGGATAATTAATAAACGATGTAGACGAATTATTTCATTTTCTGGTGGCATAATTGTAATGATATTTTCGGTGGTTTGACATTTTTTTTCAACCTTTTTTACATTTTTTCGTATTGTTTCGTGCACATGACCGAAGTTTAGGGACAGCGTGGGCATGTCTCTGAGTTGAAAAGTGACTTTTCATTTGAGAATTAAGTGGAAACGGTGTAGACAATCGTTTTGAAACGTAGAGGACATATTGAGGATCAG
Source organism: Campoletis sonorensis (assembly GCA_013761285.1). Classification (NCBI taxonomy): domain Eukaryota; kingdom Metazoa; phylum Arthropoda; class Insecta; order Hymenoptera; family Ichneumonidae; genus Campoletis; species Campoletis sonorensis. Next base: position 875,060 of record JACEOJ010000085.1, read on the forward strand.
TAAAAGAACGTACTGTAGAAATTTGAATAAAATGGTTCCATTTGGTTGCTTGTACCAAAGCTCCTCAAGACAAGGAGGTTCATCAAGTGGATTCTGATGTTGTTTGATCACATGCTTGACACGGAAGAAGGCCGCATGTGCATATGTGCGGGCATGCACCGAAAGGTCAGCGAAGGACGTATCGTAAATTGTAAAATCTATCAAGACCAACGTGGTCGACATAACTCAGACTACGTTGGTGCCTATACCCGTTCGTATGAAGCATGGCGACCAGACTCGGCATAAATACCCCGGTTGCAGAGAACAGTGCTTCGAGCACCACGGCACTGAGCAAGCCCAGACCGTTGTGGCGTGGCAACATCATCTATCTCGAATAATTTATTATACCGCGGCTCTCGGCAACGTCGACCAGTCGTAGAGAGAGAAAGATAGAGAGAAAGAGGAGCAAGAGGAAGAGGAAGGGGGTGGGGGAGTAGGTTTATGTCGTCGAAATCCGGACAAGAACGTGCCAGAAACCGGCTAACGGGAAACGAGTGTCGGTACAAATCTCAAACACCACCGTACGATACTCCCTTGTATATACAAACCCAAGTATCACGAAACTTGTGGAAATTTCTACCACCGATAACATTTGCCTGCGCATTTGCACACTGCTAATGGACCCCATAATGTTAAACAGCATTCTACCGTGACATCATTATAAATCATGCCTCGACGAAACGGAAATCATTTAAATCAATCCCCATTTTTCAACACTAATCATTATTCAGTCGATGTTTTATTCAAGATGCGAAAATTCGTTGTTGTTTTTCATTAAATTCATTAAAAAAATGTGGAGCAATTGGAGGAATGAAAAATCCTACTGGTTTTGAATGTTTTCTTGACACCTGTCGCTTGTGTCTTGTCCACTTTTTTCAGTCATAGGGTCAATTCATTCCGTTGTCGATAGTTCGATGGTCTCGATCTGAATAAATTGAGTGTAATTCGTCTTCTTACTTCGGTTTTGTTTTCATTTTTTCTCCTACACGTTTTATTTCTGGCGTCATTGATTGATTTCTTGGATCCTCGGTCATTGCAATTGTTTTGTAGTCCAATTTTCGAAAATTCGGGTCCCTAGGACCCAGGCAATGTCCCTGGCTCATGGCTCTCGAAAGAATTCGTTTTTTCAACAGATTTTTCGTTTTTTTTCTACTATAACAATTTTCCACGAGGCAAACTGTGCAAGTTTCAATGTCAAAAAAGAAATTTGTGCTGCAGTAGTCGACGTCTAAAGAAAAAAAGTGCATCCGATTCTCGTTGAATTCTACGGTTCAGCCCGGGGTCAAAACGACCCCAATGGCAGTAAACCCGAGTCATTAACGGATTCAAGACCAAGGAATCAAAAGTTTCCATCAAATGTAATGCTCCAAGGACAACTTTTATTCAAAAAATTGCGATTGGACAGTGTCTCGCAATGTCAGTGATTGAACTCGTTGATAGTTTCCGCGTTCGACTATTTAATTCATACAACATATTTGTGTAGATAATTTGTGCGTTACAGCGGATGAAGTTGGTGGAAGAGGTGTAATCCTATACGCGGATGTCCGCCGGCAGGACCAAGTACATATTGTCAAAGTTTGTTAAATGACTTTCTCATTAAAACTTTGCCAATTCCGTGGTGCACGACGAAACAGCCCTTGCTCCAAAGCTTTCGGGGCCTCCATGTATATAAGCGGGCATTTCTCGAATAAAAGTTTCAATCTTTCTCGATCTCTTTTTTTTTCTTCCATGTATTAAAACTCGATCTACAATCCTCTTCCTTTCGGCGTTGGCAGGGGATCGAAAGAACTTTGTACAATAGAAAAAGAGAAAGAAAATAACGAAAAAAAAAGTCTGTGAAAACTGCATCTCCGATCGAGCGAAAGGCAGCGTTAAAACCGCAAATACCGTATCCTCTCGCGTTTCTATTTTTCCTCTAACCACCCCATCAGGGGGATAAATATCACTTGGCGCCATCTGACGGAGGTTCCTTGAACCCGGTCGGAAAGGAAATTTTTTACCCTCGCGGAGCTTCATAAAAAATCTGAGAGATGTCGCCACTAGAGCATTTATGCTTCGGCCGAAGGGGTGAATTGCGAACCATCAAGTCACTGTCTTAAAAGACTGCGACGAATATCACGAATTTTTATTTTCGAGGTTTTTTTTTTTTTTTTTTAAGAAAAATAAAAAAATAAAAATAAAAACTGGATGATTTTTATATTTTTTACGTTTTTAACTTTTTTTTTTTTCGCGTCGAATTTTGCTGATTTTTTTTCTTTTTTTTTCATTTTTTTAAAAATATTTCATACTTATTTGGAGATCGATTATAAATTTACGATGATTCATGTATTTTTAAAAGTTTTTTCTATCGATTATATCGTTTGATCGACTTTGAAAAATTGAACAATTTCAAGAAAAGTCTGAGTGACGGAGACAAAAATTTTGTGACATCCGGTGGCTGATATTTAAGTGTTTCCGTGAAGGAGATTCGAACAAGAGTCTTAACAAACGTGAATGACGTTGATGAGGGATTAAAAAATGGTGAAAATTCGAAGGTGAATTAGTGATAGTTTTACGTTTGCGCAATGCAGTACTCTAGGGCGAATTTTCGATTTTCATCTTGACAAGCTCTATCTCTTTCGCTCTCGGGAGAATAGTCTCGTCGATGTGCAAAACGGCGGCGGGGTAAACACACACGAGAGTCTGGGAGAGATCCTCGTTGGCGGGTAGATTTTCAAAAAATTGGAGAGTGCGCGCGCCTCACCTTCATTGATCGGTGACCGCCGGAGTGAGTCTACCGGTTTCGTTTCCATGTCCATGTATACATATATTTCTATTTCATTTGCCACCCTTTCCGCAATTCCGTACGAACACGCGCTCTACACCCTCATCGTCGACTAGGCTTCCGAAGAGAGACTCGTGCGTTCTCGACTTTCAGGGCGGAGCCCAAAAGTTGCGCGGGGATTCCTGATGAAAAAAAAAAAAAAAAAAAAAAAAAACAAAAATAGTGGAAAAAAAAAAAGAAAAAAAAAGAAAAAATATAAAGAAAGTATAAAAAAATCGAGAAAAAAAGAAATTTCGCTAGTAAGAATTTAATTTTTGAGAAACTTCTGAGGGACAACAAAAAAATCAATAACGCCTTATTCCAATGATCAGAAATCGTCTGATCACCACAAGATTTTCTACTTAATCGCCCCCGTTTTTTTCGTTTTATTCTTTGCCTTCGAAGGAACCTTTTCTACTTTTCAACAGAGTACGAAAGTAGCAGTTTTCTTTTTGTTTATTTGCGGACTGTCTCGGAGGTGTTATGTTTGGAAGTTAGTGAAACGGTTGAAAGGTTCTGGATGAAAGAGGATAAGGCGATGTTGGTCGTAGAACGTAACCAGTCCAGGGAACGATTTTAGAAAGGACCCCCGGGCCGAGACTGGTTCACCACAGCATTTTTTAGTCTAGGGTACGAACCCCCGTCCGGTTCTTGGATCCGGTGTAGGGGATAAATAGATATCGAGAGAGACAGAGAGAAAGAGAGAGAGAGAGAGAGAGAGAGAGAGAGGGAGAGGAGGAAGGAAGGGGTCGTCGCCTCGCAGTTCAAGGGATACATATACGGAGGGAACATTGGCGGCGTGAGAGGGTCGAGGGAGAGAAGTTAGCGAGCGAGAACGCGGAAATGGAAAGAGGTTGGATGTAGAGGATAGAAATGAAGGGAGAAGGGAGATGGCGGGAGTTAACCTAACCTCAAAATTCCAGCATCAATTCTAGAGCTCCATCTAGCGTGTTCCACCTAGCCGGGGTGCAATTAGGAGCAACCCCTCCTGTTCTCTATATTCTCTGGCTTTTCCATCCTCACTTTCCTCCCGCGGAGTATTCACTCCCGCGCTTCCCCCCGCCCCGCGCGCCTCCCTTCGTCCATCGTCGAACTCGCGTGTGTCGGGACCACGTGATCCACTGACTACACTCTTCTTTTTAGCGAGGTGCGGAGAAGCTCTAGCGCCCCGGCTGCTGGCGACGTCCAAAGGGGCTCGGTGGGTGGTGAGTCGCGACGGGCTTCTGCTCTCCTCTATACTCGCGGCAACAGAGGAGAATACCATGTTCTACCGTCGTCATGGCTACCATGGGGCTGGTTATACTTCAAGGCTTATCCCGTAGTACAGTCGTTGCTAAATTGTCAAAACTATTGGCCCACTCCCGTCCCCGATCCCCAAATAAATCAAGGAAAACAACAAACTCCTCCGAGACTTACCAACTAAAGAATACTCTTTCCTACACTCTTTCCTCATGACACTCCAACGTCCTTTTTCTTTCAACCACCTCTACGCTCCGTCCTCCTCTACCCACCGCTTAAGCGGATAAGGCGGTTGACGTTTGAATCTCATCCGTTTCACCTCTCATCCGGTTTTCATTCAAAGACACGTCAACGTGTCTCTTTTTTTTCTGACGTTGATTGGGACAATCGACACAAGTCAGTGTATGGCAGTATTAGTTTTTTTTTTAACGCATTTCCCATTCTACAGATTTCTTTAATTCTTTTTCTGAATTATTATAAATCTGTATAAATCTAGTTTTTTAATTTATTTACGGTTTGTCGGAGTTTTTATTCTGAAAAAAATGCTGTACTCGCGTCTCTTTTTCTTTTGATCAATCGCATAACAAACGCAGATGGAACGTATCAATTTTTTTCCCTACTTTATTGGTTCTATTATTGTTTCCATTTCCAAACGTTGCAGAAATTATCGAGCATAGTGACATTTTCGATCGTAGTTTACGTTTGTAAACAAATAAAGTTTTGTATCTTTCTGGTTTGATCGAAAAAAACACAATGAAATTGACTCCGGCGTTGATTCGTTGACAAAAATGTTGATTTTGATTTTATTTTTCCTATAATATCAAAACTAATGAATTAATCCAATATTGGTGATTTACCTTCGAGTCTGAAACATCTGTGCCGGCGTTCCAATTTATACTAATCATCAAGATGTAATCATTGAAAATTAACGATCTCGTTTTGGGGTTAATTGAGATTTATCCAACGATTGCTTCCCGTTGTTTACGAAATTTCGCCTCAAGCTCAGCTTTGACGTTCTAATAATATTTAAAAAAATGCTGTACAATGAAAGAAAAAAAAATCACAAAATTCCACTGATAGGAATTCTCTGCGCATGTCGACATCGAATTATTTTCGGTCACGCGATCTGAACTCAGTACCGAAACATTTTTGTATCAATTACATTAGGCTCATGTTGCAAAATGTTGATTTTTAATTCAATTTCAACAGTGGGTATTTTTCCCTATTTATTAATCATTCTCGAAAGAATGCGGCAAAATTTAAATCTCACAGGATCAAAAAATCAGCGTGAAAATAATTAAAATCTCCTTTTCCAATCGATAATTTTTAATCCAAACGAAAAAGCCCGTCAAGAACCCTTGATTCATCAGTTTTTCGAACTTTTTAACTTTTTTTAAGTCAAAGCCTCTAAAATATGATCTAAATCCGCGGGTCTTGATACTCTTGATGGTAAAAAAGATTTTATTCCCAATTGGAAGGGTGCCTGCGGAACTTTTTTGTTGACTTTTTTTTCGTTCGTTTCCACTTGCTGGGGGGAGGGGGCTGGCGCGAGAACTTATCTCAAACGCCAGGGCGCAGACCACGTTGAAAATGCGCTGCGACCGGTGCTCTAAGCTCGTTAGAATTACAAGGCCACGCGCTAAGGTACGGAGGATGTGGACTTGTCAACACTCAACGGACCGAATTCGCTAACGCGCTGAACCTACTCGGACGCCTGGAGCACAAGCCACAATCTAATCATGGCATGCCGCATTCACATCCTCCATTTTGCCTCGAACCATCCACGATTCTATCGTGTTCTTCGTGTTACACTCTACTGGACAATTCTGCGGCAGAAACTTGTTCAACGTTAACATTATTTCTCGACATTTTATTTATCAAAAAATTTTAGAACGCTGTGTTCACTTGAAAACTGCAAATACTTTATGAATCGAAACGATATTTGTGTGTATTTGGAACGAGCCAGAAAAATCCAAATCTGAATTCTTCGTCACTGGATTAATTAATCTGACAAATGAATATTTTCAATGAAAATCCAGTCATTCGTACTGCCCAAAATTTATTTTCTCGAACACTTCAGCATAAAACATTCCTCGGTTGCGACAATAACGTTTAAAAACAGACCATTCGTTTCGTTATTTGATAAAGAAAAATAATGTTACACGTCAAAGTCCTATTTGATGATCCCTAAATTCCCAAAACCCTTCAAAACAAAAGAAAGAGTATTGAAAAAATGACCAAAACGATTGCTCAAAAAATTAGGGTCATATTCGCGACCTCGTTGCAGGGGTCAAGGGTCAATGTATATTGATGAGGAATATTCTAATGCTTGGATTCCTCACAAAGAATCGGTTACATGACCCACAAAGTTAATGTTTTTCGTTATTTCCAAACAAATAGTACATACTTTTGATTATTATTAAAACGAAGTTCATCGGACTTTTGACGCAGGTACTTAGGTCAAATAAAAAGTAATAAATAAAACGGAGTAAAAATTCAACGCATGGATCACAAACAATGACCTATAAACTGTAACTAAAGTACACGCTCCTCCAAAAATTCATTTTTCTTTATTAAGGACAGTAAAAGAGAGAATAGAATAAAAAATTTAAAAAAAATGAAAAAAAAAAAGAAAAAAAGTATTAAAAACATAAAAAAATGAAGATCTTGATGATAAACAGAATGTGAACAATGGCATGTACTCTGGAGTATGTAAGGTGCGGGCATTCTCACAAGGGTATATGCATGACGTGCATTGTTCGTAGTATTGTTAAGCTACACGGAGAGACACGGACACGACCACCAGGGTAGTTAGAAGATCTAGATGATATTATCTCGAGTTGGGTTCACGTTTGGAGTATCTACGCAACGAGGCAAAGGGTCCCCTTCCCTTTCGTTCGCCTAGTCAGCGAAGGCGGAGTCTAGCCGTTTCCCCGCGCGTTCGTGGCTAACATAGCATTAGGTAAGCTTTTCGTTTTATTGATTTTTCGAAAAAGCGCAAGCGCGCCCGGAGCTGTTGCCCTCCGCCACTATCACCTACGAGAGCGAGCGTCGTGGCGAAAAGCAACCCCCAGCCTCGCATTCTTCCCCACCTTACCTCCAAACTTTCCATCCCTTCTACTCTACACTCTTCCCCCCCGAGACACACACACAACCCCGCGTACACAAGCACGCGTTTACTCTCCCATACGACCTTTCAAACTCCAGCCATCATTTTTTACGTCAAAAATTTGAATGATTCTGGGATTAAAGTACCAGCAGCGGGCCGCACGGTCCAAATTTTTTTCTCCCTATTATCCTCGTATCCTTGATCTACCGATTCTCATCCTGCTCCAGTGCAGATTAATTATCGATAGAAAATGGATCGCTGCAATCAATGACAATCTTTTTGTAAAATTCAACAAATTTTACGAGATAAAATCCTTTATCATCGTTTATTATCGTTGATTTTGTAATGGGGAGAGCTTGACCTTGACGAAACGATACATTTTTACAAGTTTAGTATTTTTGACAAGATAATTTATGTACTGGGGAAACTTTTCTTCTTTACTATATCATTTACTAGATTTTTATCAATTTAAATATTCGAAAATGAAGTCTTTGACTTACTTTTTTTGTTAAAATGATAATTTCTCGACAAATTTACTATAATCAACGAAATACCAATTTTTTAACGATCTCAAAACACTCCAAAGAATGGAATAGAATTATTTCAAAATTTTCCATAGGGTGAATTTTGTTTAAAAAAATAAAAGACATGGAAATAATTTATTTGGAATTTTCTGACCTCGTGTTCAGATTCGTAGTTATCATCAGTGACCCCGGGAACTCTGAGTAAAAATTTCAAGTCAATTGCATGCACGAAGGGCTCGAAAGGTTTGACCTCTTTGATGGGCTCGAAAAAGTTGGCAATATCCATGGGGTATCCATGGTAAAAAAATGTTTAACACATCATATAATTATGAATAATAAATATCAAGGAAATCAAGATTTCTACGAATGGTTGGACAAGGTTCAATGACATGCGGATTTGGTATACGAGTAGGTGCGATGCGAGAAGAGAGAGAGAGAGAGAGAGAGAGAGAGAGAGAGAGAGAGAGAGAGAGAGAGATAAAGAGCAAACGACGAAGACACTGTTCCCGGAGTTGCAAACATTCATTATTGCGGTAGCCTCAGTCGTGTTTTCGTAGTTTCTCAACGTAGTTCCTCATTGGAGATAGTATCAGCAGGACCGAACGCATTCAGACAGGGTTCACCGATACACTCACAGTTTCCAAATCTCCGAACTTTCAACCCTTCCTCCTCCCGTATCCTTCCCTGCCCTGCTGCACCGCGTCTGTTAGCCCGCGGCGTCTCATTTCGTCATCGGCTTTATACCCATTTGCCCGGCTGGTTCTAGGTACCCAGGGATCCAGAAACAACCAACCGTCCCTCCCTCCCTCCCTCCCTCCCTCCCTCTCTTCCACCTCGTCCTCCAACCCTGCCATCGCTAACGATTGGTCCGAAAACTCGGTACACAAAGTGCCTGGGCTTGGTTTTGCCCAAAATCATCGGGCTGCTGAGCACCACGTTCCAAAGCTGCACACATCTACGTTCCCATACATGCCTTTTCTATGTGTTCATGTCCCTTACACTCGGTCCTGCAATACCAGTGCTATTCATTTCTCCGGGTTCGCGAATAAACCTTCATCATTTTATTTCTTACAATCTATTATTTCCGATTAATCTAAAAAAAACAGTAATTTGTTATGTCCCGAATTGTAAAACACGTAAAAAAAGTGAAATAAATCATTTTTCTTCACTTTCTAAAATATTTTCAAATCTTTCCCCGGTAAAAAGAGTCTAGAAATTTGTTCGCAAATCTTTGGGATTGTAACTTTGCAGTTATTCCGAAAAATTTCAATATCAATCTCCAATGAAACTGCGCGTAGAGGCAGAGAATGTTTATTTTTTACTGTATGTTTGGTAAAAAATGTTTGGCGAGAGTCTCATGGGAGAATGTATATCTCTCAAGCGTACATGTTTGGACAATGATCGTTGACATGTTCGGCGATTTGGCGAATGGAACAAGTAATTTGGAGGGAGTATGAATCCGTAGTCACGTCTGAGAGGGAGATGTAAATCGGGAGGGAAAGAGAGACGACGTAGAAAGGGTATAAACTCATATGCATTCGGGTCCACTCATACATACTTGGGAACGTGATAAAAGGACGTCGCGTAGGGAGGTTGAGGGGGGGGGGGGGTTCGGTGGATTTGGTTCAGAGAATGAAGCACACGCAGCGTCCACGCTGTCATCAATCACCAAATGCCACCGGCAGGGCAGGACATTTTCGCACAAAAACACACACAGTAGGGAAAGAGAAAGAGAGAAAGAGAGAAAGAGCGAGAGGGGGCGGGTGAAGAGAGGGTGGTGAAGCGGGTGCACCATCATCAGAATCCGGTTCACTTTACCCTCAGCCTCTCTATATACCTTGCCGAAATGCATCAGCAACGTACATACGAAACGTTCGTTCGCCGCCACCGCCTTCGTCGCCCACCCTCGCCATCCTCTGCACTCGTCTATACTCTCACGTGAACCAGAGGATGTACAAATCTCCTCTCTCTCCTCCACACTCTCCCCGACTTTCCTGCTGCGTTACTCCCCTCCCAGCATTTATTCCCCTCAATCCGAGCACCCCTTCGCCTCTCTCACAGGGCCTCCATCGCGTCCGTCAGTAAAATCACCATACCCCTCGATGACGCTGCTCCAGCACGTACACGACGCACCCCGTCACTCTGAATTTTTATCCGGTTTTGTCTATCGATCATTTTTCAGTCAAGTATTTTTTCTCATTTTTTTTATATATGTTTAAACTTCTTTTTTTTCGCTTTTTTACGATGATTTATTAACGAATGAAAATAACACGACGTCGACTTATTGAGCATTTGTAAACGGTATCGGGTTTCGTTCGAGAAGGCAGCGAAGATCCGCAACGGTTCGTGTAAATTTTGACGCGACTTTTTTGGTTTTTTACATTTGTATTTAATGTTTATGTTAGTTTATATTTAATTGAATCCATATTGCGAGATATGAGCGAGGAGAGAAAGAGTCTCGCGGGTTGTCAGGTCGCGTAAAAACGCAGAACTGAATCCGCGGACTCGCTACGAGAATGCCTCGGTGGTGCTGCTTCTGCTCTGCTCTTGCGGACAGAGAGAGGCATGCACACCGCGGCGGCAGCGTATGATTGGCAACAATCGACACTGTGATCGAACGTTTGTTTCAGAAACACACATGAGTCTACCTTCTTCCTTGCTCTCTCGTTCGTTACTCATACTCTCTTGTTCCACGGTAACGCGACACACGCGATACATACAGACACGTTGCCATTCATTCACAGGCCAATACATCAACAGAGAGAGAGAGAGAGAGAGAGAGAGAGAGAAAGAGGGACGAAGCGATCGGGCGAGAGAGGAGAACAGCATTCTGCTGCGCTTGTCGTTTCATATATTTCTTCTCATACTCGCCGATACTCCCATTTTTTTACTCATACACCCACAAACTTTCTCTCTCTCTCTCTCTCTCTCTCTCTCTCTCTCTCTCTCTCTCTCTCTCTCTCTCTCTCTCTCTCTTTCTCGTTCTTTCTCTATCCCTATCTCTCATATCGTAACTTGCTTTCACTGCCTCACTTTTTTTTCTCTCTCGATCACACAGCAGTTCCTATCTTTCCGATTTCAAACTTCTGGTTACTTCCATATTTGCTTTTTGTTCCCTCTTCCTTTTATATTACCATCGATTCTTTGATCGCGTGTGTACACATTTCCCCTTTTTTTTTTGTTATTTTCCCGTATCACGAGTTCCCTTTCAGATTATTTTCTTCGGTTCTTTCCGAATGAATATCACTAACGCTTGTAAAATCTCTCTGTACTTATGCTTCCTGTCTTTGTCTTTTTTACTGAAAGTGAAGTCTTTTCGGGCACATGCAACGTCACTGTCACTGTCAGAGAGAATGATAGTAAATTGGCTGCTGGAGATCGAAAAGTTCGATCCACATATCGCTCAACAACATCGGCCAAGTCGGGCCCTTTTGTTTATTCAGGAATAAATTGTTTATCAATGCACTCGAACTAATTGTCAGTAAGTGTCTGTTGCATTGAGAAAAAAATTTCGTTGAAAGAACAAAATTCATTTTGTCGGACGAAAATATAGTCAATTCAACTTTTTTTTTGGTGATTCGCGGATCTACATCATTTGATTGAACAAAAAAATAGTCGAATTGATCAAATTTTCGTCCAAATAAATGAATTTTGTTGGTTTAACGAAATTTTTTCCTCAGTTCACAAAAATTCGTGAAGTTTACATCTCGCGGGATTGTTGTTTAGTCGCAATTCCGTTATTAGAACACGAGGGATTTACTTTTTATTTCATATTCTTTATTTTATCGACATCTGCAAATTCATCGTCCACGTTACAAAACTTTACATAACGCCATTTCTTTTGGATGCAATGTTTGTTTAACTCAAAAAGGGAAAAAACCGCGAAGGTTTTTAAAATATTAATGATAAATAAATATACTGGGAAATTCTCTTTGCAGTCGAGCAGTTGCGTCGAAGCCCAACAATAAAAATCGTTCCTCATTTTTCTCGCTTCTGAATATCGTATTAATTCATATTTTCATGTTTGTTCTGTATTGCAAAAACAACTGGTAATGAGGAGGGGAAAAATGTACGAAGGATAAAACAGTGTATCGCGTCTGCGGGCTTATTTTTCTTGATTAAGTTTTTACCCTTCATGAAGAACTTCAATAAACTTCTAATTACAACATTTATATTCCTGCTCATTCGCTTCGAATTCGGAACAACGCAAATATCAGGAAAATTACTTAATTTTTATCGAAAAACATTATAAATGCTTCAAAATGTGTTTGAAATTCATAAAATGTCACTATAATCTTTTTAACAACAACATTCGTGATTTTTTTTTTTTATCACAACGTGATATTAGAATTTATAAAGATTTTATAATCGAAACGTCACTGCCCTTCGAAAATCGTTCTTAACGAGATTAAAGTCAGTTATTATTATAATTATTATAATCAAGAACGCTTGAAAAATATTTTTGGCTCGAAATGAGCGAATTCCTTCGAGCAATAAAAAATGTTCAGCGAAGAAGTCCCAACATCTTACTTTTTATTTAGCGTAAACTTTTTTCATGAGAAAAAAAGGGTTTTTTTTTCTTCACGTAGCAGTGGCGGCCTCACCGTACAGAGAGCGAATTTGTTAATTCGCTCGAATCTTTGGTCGATAAAGTGCGTTTCTGTTGGTGGAGTATCTCGTTGAGAAAGTTGAGGGACGAATAGCGTCGGTAAAGATGAACGTTTGGTGTGAAATAGTGGCGAGAGCAGGGAAGGAAGGACGGATCCGGGGTAGAAAGGGTGAATGACACATAACGTTTAGTACAAACGATGGAGGACGTAAAGCGAAAAACCATAGAACCGCGCGCGCGGGCGCGAGCGCGGCTGAACGCGGAAATTTGTTGAGAATATGATTTTATTGGATTTTAAACGATTAATTGAGAATCGTTTGCTCGTTTCATATTTTGCTTCCAATTTATCAGGCACGGCCATTGTAATTTTCTCGGTGATTTTGCGGCTTTCGAATCCAGGAGAAAGTGTCCGAGGACCAGATCGAAAATATTGTATTGGCAAACCTCGAACATCCATGCTCCTGTGTTTGTTACGTTACTACACAGAATTTCTACCGATCTATTTGTATATATTTCGCATGGAATAGAGTAAACGACGAAAACAAACTATTTCACCGTAGATGATGAACGAACCGAGTTTGCGGTTCTCCGTTTTCGGTCCAACGGCTTTAAGTTCGGGTGACCGAGCCCGAGATTTCGTCCTGAACCGATTTGCAAAACGACCGCACCACATGTTAAAACCCATCTACATATACCGGTCAGGATGCGGGCTTCGATCAATTCAGAACAACGAATTTTCCGCGTGACAAGAAATTGTTTAATAGTCAACCGATCTGGACAACACGTTTTGTGTGTCGATACATCCTCTCATTCATGAATTTTCTCTTTTCTTTTTTTTTTTACACGCTAATTCACGTATTATTCTGATTTTTGTAACGTTACTGATGATTCAGGTGGCAGCTGCTGTAAAATTCTGGCGAAATCGTCACAAATTCGGTAACGGGACAACAATATTAAACGATGGAAATAAAAAAATCTGAAAAAAGTGTCAGTTTTTTTGGAATATGGTCACAATTGTTTATTAGTTCAAAATTCATTCAAATATTTACAATTAATTATCAACAAGTCAACAAATTTCAGAAAATAATTATTGTTATTGAAGACAAATTATTCCGAGCTGGAATAAAATTTTACAAAAATAAAAAAAATCGACTTAACGAATTTAATGCTGTAGGAAAGGATTGACGGGAGCGAAAAATGATGCAAAGGCAATTAATCTTTGAATTGTTTAATGAGTATAGAAAAGATAGCAATTTTTTAATAGTCAATCGTTTTTGAAGTCGACAGTAAACGCTTTTCAACTGATGCAGAATAACTTTTTTCGATCGCTTGTAAAATTTATTGCTCCAGACATTTGACAGGATTTTAAACAATGAATTAGTTTGTAGTAAATACTCTCAGTTTTCGAATTGGACTCGTTGCCATCAAATTAACTAATCGCTCAAATTTTCGTGGTTTCATTTGGTTCGATTGTTTCATTTGTTTTGGAGGAAAGTGTTTACATCAGTGGAATGACGAAATGACGATAACAAATTGTGGTTTGAAGATTGAACCACATGCCACTTATTAATTATAATATCTAACAACTGTAGTCTAGCCGATATAATAAATTGATAATCAATCATCCCGTTAATAGTCTCGTTCCTCTTCCTTTATATGACGTATTTGACTAACCGTCGTCCTTTTTCTGAATGTCTCTGGAGAGAGACAGACAGGTTTATTGATTAAATGATCGATTGATTTTATTTTCATTACGTATCAGTGTGTTACGAAACTAAATTGAAAATGTTGGATTATTCTATTTTAGTTTATACATCGAAGTTAGTATTTCAAAAAAAGAGCATACTTTAAAATATTTGTTACTATTTTCTTATGGTTTCAAGGTGGATATTCGTTTTTTGGAATTTGAAAAAAGAGGTTTACGGTCAAAATTTTTCACCTAGTCTTCAGTATTTTAAACACAGCAGTATTTAGTTCACCAAATTTTCTAGGAAAATAATTCCTTCGAAAAAGTCAGGTAGAGATTGATTTTTATATTCCAAATGACAGTCAATATTAACCAAAAGCTGAACCAAATCAAAAGGAATTATTTCTGTATGAAAATTGAAAAAAAAGTACACAAGAAAAAGGTATTGACATTTTTTTTACTTTTAGTCACTCTAGGACCTTCTGAGAAGCGTACGATTTTTATGGTTTTGAATTCTAATTCCCCTTTGATCTACTTTTCTTCATTCACTTATCAATTATTGAGCAACCGTCCAGTATTTTATTTCGAGCCAATTCCTTTATATTTAATCTAAATATATGTAAGTTTTCAAAAACATTTTTTCAATCCATTTTGTCCATTTTTTTCGTTGACAATTAAAAATTTTACGACTCTTGAAATTTTTCTATCAGCCTTGAGACGTTTGTACTGATAATCTACAAAATTTTCACTAACTTGGCAGCTTTTTTAATCAAGTCTCAAACATCCTTAAATCAATTTAAAAAAGTTTTGTATAATCCTCTGTCCGGTTAGTTATTTTTGATGAAATTTTTCGCCATTTTATAAAAATAAAAAAATAACAGATAAAAATGTCACTCGCTCCCTTGCCTCGTACGTGCTCAACGGTATGTGTATATATGCTAAACGAGCGTTTCGTCGACACCGAATAGCACTCTCTTGATCGGAAATCCGTCGAATCACCGCTAGCGCATCGGTGGACTAAAACGCATTTGTTTTTCCACTTTTGTCTTTATTTTTAAGGAATGGAAAATCGCAGTTTACGCTGTGATAAACAGTTGCTTGAGCTTAATGCAGTGCAGTAAGATCCTCCTGTCATTTGGATCCGTAATGTTTTTGTATTCCTTCCGCCCTTTCGATTAACTCTTAGGCATTTTTTTTTTTTTCGTTGGAGCCTGATGTTGAAATGTATTCCATGGCATCGGTGATTCGCGTTGTCTGGGGTAAAGAAAAAAAAAAACCTTTCACAAATGAGTTTTGTTTTTTCGTTGAAAATAAAAATACGTAATGAAAAATAAATCATTTTCCAGGATCTATTTTGTTTGAACACCGTTTCTGAAACTTTTTCGAATTGACATGAGTAAAAATAAATGTTTGTAAAAAGCTTTAAATAACGATTAAACCTTTTCAGAGAAATTGAAAAACATAAAAAATCAGTAATGTTTCCAAGATTTTATAATCGCCAATGGATCTACGAATTCTACATAAATTTCAATTAATGCTTCCATACTAATTAGAATTCATATTTTTTTGTTCATGGGGACGAAATAAAATTGAAAAATTACCGTTACAGCAACAGAAACAGAGCCCTCAATTTTCGGTGATTTTCACGATGCAAAATGTGAATTTTCATGCAACGATAATCAAGTTTCGTACATTTTTATGAAATGACAAAATTATAAATTTTATTTACTCTGCAGAAATAAAGTTCCACGAAAATCAAATAAAATGTGGTATAAACTTCCGATTAATTATCAAATATGGTAAATTTTCATGAAAATTTACGCTTGCACAGTAAAAATTACCCAAACTCAAGATTGTCTCTCCCGTGTTCAAAATATAATTCAAGGTGTTCTTTTTTTTACGAAAGTTAGTTACACTTACTCTGATCTTTCGTTAAGAGCAGTTTTTCGTCTTTTAAGTCGTGAATGTCAATTTTTCCAGAACTGGCTGCTGTAATTTTTTCCGTAGATAAGAAAAGTTCCTAATTCGTTAGATCGTTGTTCACATGTGAGAAGATTCTTTTAACACGAAAGTGCAAACCTCTGCAGCCGCAATCCCGCCTAACAAAGAGGTCAAATGATTGAAAAAATGTGAATGAGAAAAATCGTGTTGGTGTATCGTTTTCTGGTAAATATATTCGTTGCATGTTACCTGCCGAAAATCCAGTGGTTTGTGGCATTTGGCCAATGCTGTACCATCAGGTGGCCCCGATCGAAGGCTCTCTTACAAGGGCAAGCAGGTTGATAAAGCACCTAAATGTCATTTTCCCATGATCGATCATTTATCCCTGTATTAATAAGAAGATCACAGTAATGATGTTGAATTCTACTATTTTATGAATGAGGATCCATAATCGTCAGACATCAATCAATCGGATTAAAAATTATCTACGTTTTTACAAATCTACCAACTTGTCAAAAGTTTTTCATTATTCCTTTTGGACTGTCATTTCTCCAAACTCATTAT
>JACEOJ010000085.1:891584-930859 GCA_013761285.1 Campoletis sonorensis
AGTTTTTCATTATTCCTTTTGGACTGTCATTTCTCCAAACTCATTATTTTTTTCCGTTTGTTTTGGTTTTTTTTTTCATTTTTGTCTTTCAAACTTGTCGAAAGTTTTTCATTATTTCCGTTGGACTATTGTTTCTCCAAACTCATTATACTTTTTTATTATTATTTCTAATATTTTGTAACTTAACGTACATGTGGTCAGTAGAATTTAATTTTCCAATCAACCGATCGATTATGTAAATCATCACAGAAATTCGATTGAGGGTGAAAAGAGAGCGTACATGAGAGAAGGTAGAAGATGACTTAAAAGTGGATCGGGCGAGCAGTTTGATAGTGTAGGAGGATAAAATGAATCGGTGATAAAGCGCGTGGATAAAGTTGAATGCAACGATTATGGATCCCGGGTGACGATCCTGGTCCGTCTAAGAAGGCCAATAATCGATAATAGAGAAAGAAAACATGAGTTGAGAGTAGATCAGTGATCGAGAGAGTAAAGAAAGTGTAGAGCACGTAGGTGGAGAAAGAGGAGAAGAGGGAGAAGAAGAGATAGGAAGAAGGAGTAGAGTATAGTTGAGGGTTGCGTGAATATCTCTCACCTTCGGTTGCTGCGTAGCGACACGACCATCGTCGCTGTTCTTCTTTCTCTCTCTTCCTCTTTCGCTGACTACCTCACATTGATTACGCAAGGAAGAGGGGACATTTCGTATTCACGGCTTGCAGAGAGTAACGTGAAAATGTTGGGAGTGTATGTATATATGTATGTACATACATAATGTGCACACAGAGATGAAACATTCTCTGGAATAGATCGTAAGGGTGGTGTAGGCGTGGCGAATGGTTGGCGTCTCGGTGCCTTATTCGTTGAAAAGTTTGCGCAAAATCCCGCCTCTCTCAATACAGCGTTCATCTCGTGGAGTTTGTAGACCTCTCTGTCAGCCCCCTCTCGTCACCCCTTGCGCGACACGTACGTTTCTACGTTTCTACTCGCTCTACATCGCGTATGCATATATCTATACATTATCTCGGGAGTGCGGAGCGATAGCAATCCCTTGCGACTCTCCAACGTGTTGGCTAGTGCTTTTCCTCTTGCACATATACAAATATTCCTCTCTCGAGAGATGCGTATTTTCCCAGTGCAAATATATATATCTATATATGTTTGCGACACTGGTGTGAGAGCCATTTATGTGTATTCGTGATATATGTCCTTGTGTACATATGAATATCAACAGGCATACAATCCTCGCATGTGGATACACACCAGCAGGGAATAGTTCTGTGTCACTGGATGAAACTCGACGTTACAGACATGCAAACTACCCCAACACTTCCAGCGTTTAATGTCGCACTAATACTTCCATCGTACTCTCCTCTCTCTCTTTCTCTCCTTCTCTCTTTGGCTATACAACCTCGTGAGATACGAGAACGAAAGTGAGAGAGAGAGAGAAAGAGAGAGAGGAGAGAAAAGCTGCGTGAAAGAACGTGCGCGGATAATCCTACAACTCCACGGAAGCTCGAGCGATCCTGCGTGTACACACGAGAAGCTCTCACTTCCTAGTGGCCGCCATCATTCCACCAGTATTTTTTTACCTCCCTCCCTCCCTATGCCCTCTCCCTAGACTCACGTGCTCTCGCATTATACTTCGCTGCTTGCGATAACTCTTACCTATGCATGTTTACATACATGTGTTTAGAACATCCACCAACTTCTCTCGCCATTACAACGATCTCTAATCGAGCTTCAGTCAAGTTTTTCACTTTTTTTGTTGTTACTATACTTCTCGTCGATATGTTTCAATCGAATTCCTGGCCACGAAGCTTCGTCCTGAATTGGAAATAACGATTGTGCGCAGTGATTGCGTTGGAATTCAAAATTTGATGGTCTTCCAAGAGTCGACAGCGTTTTATGACAACGTAATCATTCTTTCAAATGAAGTTCGATGGAATCAAAGGTTCCAAGTTAAGATTAGGCACAGCCCCCGTCAAAGGACAACATTTTGGTTGGCTTGGAAACCATCACACAGCTGACGTGTCACTTGATCCTGGAACGGTAATGGCTTTTGGTATAAACAGAAAGAAATATTGAAATTCTCCATTGGAGAAACATGACACAAAAATATTACCTTTCATGTGACCATTACATCGACAACTTATCGTCAGACCCGCGGCAATTTCATTCGGTGCTGTTGGAGCTGTTGAGAACTTTGAGATATTTTTGTAGTCAACGTATTGGTACCGTTATCAATTCAACCCCATCAGGAAGTTTTGGTTGAAAATGTTTTATTACGATCTCAACGGAGCTGGGGATCGATTGCAACGTTATTATACTTGAATTTTATAATCTTTTCTATGGTCTAAATGATCGCTTCTCTAATTGATAAATCATCATTACGCAGGAAATAAACGCACTCGAATGAAGAATCGCTGCGTAAATAGTTCGTTGAAAGAGATCATCGAGTCTTTTGAATTAATGATCCCTTTCAACCAGTGTTTCCTCTTTTTTTTCCTTTACAAATTACTGACGCGATCATCAATACGGATTTGAGTTGTTGGCGAAGCCTGATTCAACGAAAAATTACATTGGCCTGAAGTCTAATTTGTTCCCATTTTCAGGAAAACCTTTACCGATTTTTTTTAATACTTGCAATTTACGCAGCTGAAAAAAAATCATTATTTTGTTTCATGGCAGTCCTTGCTGGTTGATCATGATAGAGTCGTATCTAAAATTAGATGGATTTTTTTTTAATGGAAACAGGAAGCAGCAAAACAATCAACACTCTCGGTCCATCCAAATAAAAATTCCAAATAAAAAATCCAAAAGATCCAAATCAAAATTCAAATTTTCCAATACTTTGGTCCACGATTTTATCTCAATGCTGTTTAGCTTAGAAACATTATTACTTTGTTATTCTTTTTCATCTTGTTTTTCAATTGAGCTTGACGATTCGCTGAGGGCGAAACAGGGATTAATTGCAGGAACGAAATGAGTGGGTGAATGTCATCCAAGTGCTGTACGAAATGAGACAATATTGATCAATTAGCTTCATTTTTTAATTGCCTTATATTCGGTCATAAATAAGTGAGGAATTATATAATCGATTTATATATTCTAGACGTTTATGAAACATTGATGCATCGTGGAAAATCTGGTATCAGGATTATTTATTTTTATTTTTATTCAATCGAAGGATTCCAAAGCATCGGACATTGGGTGAAAGATTTATTACCAATGATTTATACAAAAATTACAAGAGTAAAAAGGCATAGAAATGAAATGATTATTGCAATTGGGCCGAAATATTACTTGGAACTAAATTCATATATGTTTTAAGTGAAAAGTATAAAATGCAGGGAAGAAATAAATACCTCCAAAGACTGCTTTGTCTTAAAAATCTGAAGCTTGCAAAATTTGGAGCAAAACACCAAAAAAATAATGAAAAATGTAGTTAACCCTTTATTCAGCCATGATGAGAATTTACAGAATTTCATCAAAGTTTTTTCCATAGTGGTTTTTATATAACGAGAAGAAGTAAATTTTGAATTCCTCAATTTCAAGTTCAGGTTCTCGATCTACTCCAAAAAGTTCCGAATCTTCCGCATATTCTGGTCATTAATTCGTCAGATACAGATCCAAGGACAACGCTGTAACTTTACGTTCTCGTTGTTTTTTTGTTTTTAGTGCTTTTTACAAAACGTAGAACTGGGATTCCTGGATTTTTTCCAGATCCCAATGAAATCCCATGAGAATGTAACCTCCAGTCCCCCATTTCCGATGTTTTTTATTTGTCGTTGCAGTCGATAAGAGAACAAATCTCATTCGTACAAAACTTAGGTTTCCTCATAATAATGCAAAAAATTCAGACGTTTAATTTCTTAACTCGAAACAACCTTTTCCACTGCGTCCACAATGAATAAAAGCCAAACGAAGTGAAAATTATTGCAAAAGTTTGTTTCACCATGAAATATTTGTTTCCAAAAACCTTGCTCTTTGAAAACAAACATTCGGTGGTGAAAGCTCGGAGAACTTGTATAGTGGTAAAGGAAAGTCAAGAGGGAAAGTGAGGAAAAGGGAGAAGTGGTAGAGTGTTGCTGTGATCCGATTAACACATATTGATATGGCGTCACCGGCATTTCCACCAACACATGGACAGTCACATGCACAGAAAATATGGATATATATAGGGATGTGACGCGTTATATAGCAACGGGTGACGTATAGATACGAGGGAACATACTCCAGAACAGGGAGTTCTGTACCCTCTCTCCTGCATTCGTCCCACTGGCCCATCGATATCCCAATGCGCACGAACACTTTATTGCAACAGGTGTCGATGCCGATATCCGATTTCAGAATTGGCGATGGTGCGAGGGAGAGAAGGGAAGGAAGGCTAGGTGAAGCTTGACTAACCCCAGCTATCAGGAATGTTTTGGTATACGGTGGTAGGACGAGGATAACTGTCCCGTGAAGGAAAAGCTGGCACAAAGCTACCAGCGGGAATGGAAATAAGGACATGCAAATTTTGGTAAATTTCTTGAAAAAAAAAAAGCACAAAACAAGGGTATAAAGAATATGCAAAAACGACAAATGTTCATGAGAGTAAAAGTCTCGTGGTAGAGGGAACTTTCGGCTCGGGGTGCGTCCTCTGCGCTCGTTTGGTTCACTTGGTCCTCCAAAAATAACCCTCTTGCCAGTTTTCACCGAGCGCGTACGAGTCGAATTTGCAAGTCTAAAAATCCTCTTTTTGCTTCTCTTCGTACGCTTTTTGTTCGTTTTAAGGTGCGTTTTTTTGATACTTCGTTTGTGCAGCAAGGAAGAAAGATGGAGAGAGATGGAGAGAGAATGAGATGCTTTGCGAGCTCTGGATGTCGAGAGACGTTCACCTCTGTCACCGTCGACAAAAGGTACCACCAGCACCATCACCACCACCACTGACACACCCCTTTTGCGAGCGGGACGTTGAAAAATTAGCCCTTCTTTGAACGGAAAGAAAATAGAATAAAAAAAAAAGGAAAAATAAAAAAAAAAAATACGAGAGACGACGGGAAGCAGAGAAGATGGAAAAATAGGAAAATGCGAGGAAGAGTGGAAAAGTGTATGTGTCCGTGAATAAGCGTGTAGGCAAGAGGGTGGATGGAGTGAAAGAGAAAGGGGAGAAAATGAGAAGAGAGAGCGAGAAAGAAAATATGAAAACAAATTCTAAACGAGGGGTTGGTGGACATAGTCCACGGGTCGGCCAGTCTCGAGGCTCGTTTCGAGAAAAGGCTCCGCCACGCCAAAATAGGGGGATGAACCACCCCCGTTGGTTGGAATGGGATGGAATGGGATATACAGGCATCAGCATAGCAGCAGCAGCAAGCGTACAAGCCGTAGGAGGCTTGGAGCAGAGGGAGAGAGAGAAAGGGACAAACCAGCAGCCGGAAAATAGGGGGTGCAACGTAAATACCCCACGTCGCTTCTGTACGTTAACCGTAAGCATTCGCCAACGCCGGCTTTGCGTTTTTTTTGCTTTGTTTTTTTCTTTCTTTATAAAAGGGTGTACCGAAAAGCGTACAAGGGAAGAAAAACGAGAGCGAGGGAGAAAAGAGACGAAGAGAGGACAAGCCCGAAACTATAGAAAGGGTGCAGCCCCACGCGCTGCCCTCGTGTAAAAAGGATCGAATGAATAAATTAGCCTTTGCCTACCGAATAAGATAGAAAGAGAAAATGAGAGAGAGAGAAGGAGAGGGAGAGAGAGTGGGCGAAGCAGGGAAAGAGAAAAAGTACATAAGCGAGTGGTCCTGTTGGCTAGTCGGTCCATGCTCGAAAGAGGGTGGACGTCGGGGGCATGGGAGAAAACGTCGAGACCGGATTGGTCGGCTCGCCATTTTGGTGAACCCTACATACGCAATGAGTGTTCGTCTCGCATCGTTTCTTACGAATGCGATATAAACTAGCAGCCTTCGTACTATACTTTTTTCACTTATACTTCCATACACTTCTATGAACCCTCCAACGCTTATTCGCATCGGCGTGTCGATCAAATTCCAATGCACATCCTCCTCGTGCCATCCATTCTCAATATCCACGTGCTCCATATTTCGTATCGAAAAAAGACGACTTTCATTCGCCAGCGAAAGTGTCGATGTTGACGTCCAACAGCCCCTGACCCACAAATTCCATTACGATCCCGGTTGTTGCCCCATCTATCGTATTTACTCTCCTTCACATACAGCACGCATATCATGGCCATTTGGTGATCGTGAAAATTATCATTTTCATGGATACCCCAGCTACAATCGCCATTCAAATTTTCGATCAATTTTTTTTTCTCATTTCCATTTATTTCAATCCATTCAAATGCCAATTTAAAAAATCACCGCAGAGCACCGAATGTGAAAAGCGATTAATCCAAAGTATATTGATTTTGTGAATGATAATACAGTGGATTGCCTGCATAGTGGTTAATTGTGGTCCAACACAAGACCGAAAAACTGTTGTCACATCGTAAACAGCGTATTGCCGATGAACTCCAATTAATATTTCTCCACTTTGCTGCCAGCAGATCGATCTAAATTAAATATTGAAAAAAACAACGTTTTTTTTTTTTAATGCAATTGAGCTGAAATCGTTATGGTAGGCAATACAATAATATTTTTATCGTTGCATTTAGTTTAGATGAAACTTTCGACTTCAGTCCTTTCGTTCAAACTAAATAAAAAAATCATTATTTTTAAGAGCAAGAGTGGGTGACAGAAAATTCAAAATTTCTCATACGGCGTCCTAAATAAATCGAATTAAGTGTATTTTGTCAAAAAAAGCATTTAAAACGTCTTTCGGAAAACATTTTTACAACTTGGAGCACAATATTTCCAGTCAATTTTAGGCCTGCTTAAGTTTTTTGTTAAATTCTTTTTTTTACCATCTCTTCGAGCATGAATTATGAATCCAGCTCCTTAAATTCTCGATCGATGGAAGAAAAAACCGACAATTTTTTGGTTATAAAAACAGCTACTGAAGTACCGAGGATTTCAACGTCAAATTGTATATTTTCTTGAAATGTCTAAATTTCTACAATGTCTAAAATTGTGAATTTCTTTTTGTGCGCTGTTTTGATAAGAATCGATAAATCAGAAGGGTAGCCCAACCCCTTAATTGCGTAGGATACCGTACGGGGCATGAGAAAGCAATAAAGTTTTCGATAAAAACCTGTAACTAGTGTCAGAGATGTTGGAGTTACATCGTACACGTTACAGGCAATTTATCCACACACAAACATACAAGTGCATATGAGAATGTGTGGAAGATCGTATAGAATATTTCAAAGTGGACGAAAATCTATAGATACGCCGACTGGTCAACTGAGGAAACGAGCGAAAAGGTCCTGAGAGGACTTCATTTAATAGCCAATTTCAGGGATGTCAGAGTCCCTTAACGGGAAGCTGGTACCATTTTGTTGAAGTCGTACCAAAAAGCATAAGAATAATAACGATAAAGCTGATCTTTTTATCCGAGGACCCTTTGCTTTTTACCATCAATTATAAATCGCCGGTAAAGCAAATGGAAAATTGCATCCGATGACAGCACAAAGCATGTGAAATGCATTTATCTTTGTATTAAATGCAGATGCTTATTAACAGCGATAGCCATCTGTCATGGAATGCAAGCGGAAATCCTCTGCTTCTTTGCGTAATTGAAACGATTAAAAATTGAAAATTAAATTAGCATATAATTTTTGATCCTCGAGTGATGAAACGTACGGCCGGGAGGAATCGTCGACGTTTTCGACTAAAAAATAATCACGGCTTTCGTTAGTCAAACAGTACGTTCATAATAATCAGCTAATTAGGTAGCGAAGGATAATATTTAGACTTCACAAAGTCTGAAATCCGAGATAAACTCAACGTGCGTCTAAATTTCTCCATTTTTTTTATTTCCCGGCATCAAAGTAGCGGAATAAGTTTAATAAATATCGTTTAATTACGGGTCGGGAAGACTCCGCGAAACAATTATTGTCCGAACAAGAGGAAAACTTGGCGGCAGGGGAGTTCGCGTAAATTTCCAATGCCCGGAAGCCTTATTCACTCGGTTTTGCGACCAACGCGATCCAAGAGTGAAAAGCATCGGAAACCCCACTGAACTCGCGGTGGTTTGTGTACCAGAACTTCCTATCATTTGCGATTCTCCAAATTCTCGGCCTCACACATACATAGATTCGCGAAGCTTTTGTTGCCATGTTATTTACTTCATGAAATGGGCGCACGGCTAACCAATTTCAATGCCAGACTCCGCACAAGGCTCAATCCTTCAGAAAGAAAATAGAAGATGAAGGCTCGTCCGACAATTTGCCCACGTCCGGCCTCGTGCCAATTATCAGTATGAAGACAAAGCATCACATGACAGCACACCAATTTACATCATTTGGGAGCCTTTCCGTGCAAAATGAAAGTTCGGTAAGCTTCGCGACTAAAAGCTACAACTGCCGAAGCAACTGCTTTATCTTTTGTAATCGGATAACGAAATATTCGAGAAACACAATGACGAATTGATTATTGATAATTGGAAAGTTATTTCCTTTCTATTGTTTCTTCAAACGAAATATCTTTTCCGCTTTTCACGCGAAAACCGCTGAACCAATTTTGATAAATCTTTCACAGGAAAGAAGCCCATAAATCAGAATAAGTTGTTGGCCGTATAACATTCCGATAAATTATTTATTCAGGAAAGTCCAATCGAAAAATTGAATTTTTTATCATATTTTTGGCTTCAAAGTTTTTCATGTTATTAAAAAAAGACTGTAAATGGAAATACTAATTACGAATTGGAAAATAATTCCACAATGAAGAGAATGAGCGGTGGCTGGGGTCCCAGCTTCGGATGGAAAAAAAGTTACAGTGATTTTTGTGCATTTGTTCAAATTTCGTAGATTTCCATTTTTTTGTCATTGCTCGTCTCTGTTTATATAAAACTCAACTGCAAAATTCCTCAAAAAAAGAAGCCAGCGTACACCTTAGCACCAACTAAAAATATAGAAATAATGATACAATGTTTTAACAATTAATAAAAATAATCAAGAGGCTTAACCCAGGAACCAAAACCTATTTTTCGTTACACTTCCTGAACCAATCCATGGGCCATGGGGCTTCCACGACACATTTCGCGACCTCAATTGGTCCAAAAATGTTGATTTAATATCGTGTTCAAATAATTTGTTAGCAAGAAGAACTATAGCTCGATCAAAAAAATCATTGATTTCCAGTAGCTCCGTTGGCGCGTTTAAAGGTGCGCGGATGGTGTCACAGCTGCGATTAAAACCTGATCGAGAGGTTTCGAAGTGTAGAGAATGAGGAAGGGCATGGAGAGTAAGTGAGAGACTAAGAATTGATGTGTGTGCGTGTATATGGGTGTATTTGATGGGACGAGAGAAAGGGAGGCAGAGAGAAAAAAAAGGAGAGAGGTAGAAAGAGGGTGGTGGGTGGACAGGGGTCGATGGGATAGGCTAGATTAATCAAGGGGGTTTCTGGCTGGTGGCGTCAGTGGAGGGTTGTACGAGTTCACTGATAACGAATCATCGACATTTTTCAAAATGGTTGCCAACCTACAGCTGCACTACGTTTCCATCTGTAATCCTAGCGAGTCCGCGGGCAAAGTCATGTCTAAATTATTCAAATATACTTCGTCAAATTGATCTCACGTTGAAGGAAAATCTATAGCAAACACATTTCGCCAATACATTCAATTTGAAGCACAAAGTGTTTTTTCGTAATTAGCAGCCTTTACTTTGACCAAATATCAAAGAAAAATACGACTGGCTACAAAATTTCGAGTGACCAACGTGGTTCAGATGAAAAACTATATTTTCATATCATTTTAATTCGTCAAAAAGATTCTAAAGGTTACGAAAGCACGAATTATTCCGAAATTTTTCATTATTTCATTATCCATCAGTTGCAAACTTCAAAAATGATTCAAAAAAAAGCGATAGAAGGCCACGTTTTAATAATTACGAAAAAATATCACTTTTGGTAGGAAAAATCTTTTATGTCGTCACTCTATACGTTGAATGTTGAAAAAAAGTGAAGTCTACCTCCCGAATTCGTAACATCTCGTCACTCCCTCTTGTATAGAGTCCGGCGCCGATGTCGCATCGAGATAGCAGCCTCATTTATACTTGCCGTATACATAGATACGTATACGTGACTAGCGAAGTAAAACTTTTGAAAAATGATAGCCCCGAATGTCCAGGGACGCAGCAGTCGCTTTTACTCGCGTTTTTCTCTCTCCCTTGCACACTTCTTTCCTTCCCACCAGCCACCCCCTACTCCCTTCATTTCTCTTAAGTCACCCCATTTACAGACGCGCTCTACCGGACCTTCTATATATGTTGGAATTACATATTCAGGCTACAGCCATAGTTTGCCTGTGCGCTACCACTGCGGAGTGTTCCAGGATCCCTCGGGTTGCACTGGATCCATTCTCATATCTCTCGTACACGAGACCGCTCACTAAAATGTGGATTTAGCAGCACGAAAGCGAGTTACATTAAAAGTATCTGTATACGCATTATAAACATCGCAATGGGGAGATGCTTGACGAACAAAAAGAAATATTGACGTTTCTTTCTATCTTTTAAATGTACGCATGAAATTTAGCGACTGGCATATTTAATGGAATTTTTTAAAGCTTCGGTTTATCGTTCGTTAACGAGGTATAAATTAATTGGACGTTTCTCGCTCGGATCGTCCATGACTCTAAAAAATTCTAGATAATTAACAGAATATGTTGTAGAAGAAAGTTAATATTTTTGTACTTTTTTCCGAACAGGAGCCTCCGTTGTTTGCGATGAATGCGACAAAAGAGATTTCTTGCCCCTTTTCATCGTTAATCCGAAAGGTATTTATTATTTATGGTATTTTTTTTTTCTATTTCGAAATGTCATGGAAAATATTTATCCTTTGAATGATGATCGCACGTAGCATGTTATCGCATCCGCTGATTTTACATGAGCGAAAAAAAAACATTGTTTTATCAACAATTATATGAATTACCATCGAATACGTACTTCATGACAAATATTATCCATTAATTAATTAATGTCCGAAACAACTCGATAATATTGTGGGCAATCTTCGTATTCATTGTAAACAGATCCGCAAACTCGACCTCGCCAATTCATTCTCGTATCACGTGCGGCACGAGAGACAACATCAAATTATTGATGTTTGAATTTAAAAGCGTATCGCATTATTAATTAACAACATTTTTTTTTTTTTTTTATGGAAATCCAAATATTCGCTAATCCAAGGCGTTTTATAAAATGATAACTATTCGAGATTTATTTATAAAAATATCAATTACACATATTGGCATCGAATGATTGTAAATTTTTTCACAGGGCTCTAATGAGGAGCAGTAAAAAAATGCTCATTTGATGGACTCAATCAGAAATTTTGACAGAGTTTTTTTTGTTTTTTTTTTCTTCAATTACGAAGGAATATATGCCAAAGTTTGTCGAGAAAAATTAAGCATTTTGATCGTTAAGTTAAACGTAGGAGAGTTTTTTATAACTCAAACTTTATTTTAGACATTTTTGCTGAAAGTTTATACGTTTCAACATTCCCATGAAATATAATAGCCAACATTATTAAATGATTTCGCAAGTTGTATCAAAGTTCTCGAAAATTGACCGAAGAGTTAACTTTCGAACGAGAGTGTGGCGAGACTACTGCCTTAACCACGCTCTGTGAAAGAAAACTTTTTCCTCATCGCAGCGTAAAAACGAAAGACGTACGACATTTTATACTGGTTAAATTCGTTCTGGAGTTCTTCGTATTATAAATCTCTATTTATCCAATTATTTTTTATTTATAGGTAAAAACTGTTTCGTACGTTTTTCCAACGTCACCAACAGTTGAATTACTTTTTTACGAACAGCAGGGAAAATTTCTAAACAATCAGCAAAATAAGTCAATAGTGGTCAGAGCATTTAGGAAAATTGCATAAAAAATTTTTAAGTCAATTTTGTTAACGATGTCCCTCAACATCGTCGGTTAAAAAAGTGTAGATTTTTAACGAGATTTAATTAAATTAATCAATTTATAATTTTCCAAAAAAAGAAAACAGTTTAGCGGTTCAATTATTTAAGTAATTCTCTAAACAATATGAACAACGAATTATAAACATTCGAAGCTCGCCGCACAGTACGTTGAAAGAATATAAAAACTACGGAATTTCTTTTAAAAAATAGTTAATAGCCAGCGTTTATCGTTTTCGTTGGTAATATTGTCCCATCGCCTGCAGGTTTTTCGCGTGTGTTTCGAAGGGCTGTCTGCGAATACCGTGGAAAAATGTGCAAAAAATAATAAAAAAAGACGAGTTGAAAATAAAGAAAATAAACGAGCCGGACGTAGGTTAGATTAATGGTTGAGAAATGCAAATTGTCGGCACAAGCCCCGCCGGGAGTAATACCGAAAGGGATGGGGGGGTCGAAAAGGGTGGTCGCGCTGTACTACCGTTTTCAGTGCTCCTTTGTAGGTAACTCTTGGTTCTCTAGCGTTCGCGGTAACGTTGTAACGGCGACAAGAATAATATTACGAAAACGTCATTGTGATCGTCGTGATCGTCGGGGTTGTGTCGTCGTCTCGTGTATGCAACGGAGAAGCATCGCGGGACTCTGCTAAAAATCCCTTAGAAATATATCGTAGGTAATTTCCCTTGCTAAACCGGCGACGAAAAAACAAACAAAAAAACAAATACCAACAGGCTAGGGAAAGTTGCGGAGCTGGGTAAGGAGAAAAAACAAAAAACGAAAAAGAAAATGAGGCAGGAGAACCTGGTGCTCGTGTAACGGAACGTCCTCCATATATTGGCGTTCACAGCGGACAACGGGGTGGCAGAGAAAATTCAGAAAATCGTGACAGAGAGGAAGTCTCATTTTATCGTTACATCGGACGAGCCCTCAGCATCCTTTGCACTTTCATGGGCTACCATGTTCTTTTATAAGTGTATTTTCGATGAATTTTATCTGCGCCTTTGCACAGTAACGTGTAGAATAATTATAAGAGCATTAAAAAAATCGTTAAGAAATTAAAATCTTAAATAGGATGGAAAATAAGTGTAAAGAGTAAAAGGAAATCAGGCTGGGACTAAATAAAAGCGAAGGTATGAGAGAGAGAGAGAGAGAGAGAGAGAGAGAGAGCGAGAGAGAGAGAGAGAGAGAGAGAGAGAAAGAGAATGAGAGAGAGAGATAAAAACACACGAGAGAATAGAAAAAAGAGAAAAGAGCAAAGTGTTGTGGAATGAGCTAGAGTGGAAGACTCAGAAGAATAATTTATTCTCCGGAGTATGGATTGAGTCACGGTTGATAAACCCGCGCTGTGTTTATTCGCGTGAATATGTACACAATCGATTGATTATCGCCAATTTTTATCCTCGAGTCTGTTTTCCCCGCTGTGTACACAGGATTTTTAATCCTTTTTTCTCTTTTATTTCATATACAATTATTACAAGTACCATTTCGATTTTTTTGTCGATTATTTCGTTAAATACTCAACTAAATATCTTTTCAATGATAACCGAACTTTTCTCATGGAAAAACAAAATTTTTATCAATATCCAAAGATATTTTGTTAAGGACGAAACTAGGTTTTTGGAATGCAGTTTCCTCTCAAGCTTTGTCTCGTCTGTATCTCTATCTACATAAGTTATCTCTCACACCAACATCTCTGTGGTCTGCCATAGTCTTGGTGGAAATATGTCAAGCTCTCTACCATCAGATATCAGAGTAACGTGTCCTGTTCGCACTCTCCATTCTCGACAAGACAACACCTCGCTTAGGAACGCGATGAGAGTGAGATGGATATACGTCCCATCTAGGAATTTCGAGGAACATGTATACACACAAAAGTAACCTGCAGTGTAAATATATCTGTATTGGGTTTCGATCGGTCCATTAATAGGACAAAGAGATTCGACCATAAAGCATGTTTGTTAACAAAGCGTGTGTCGGTATGATTTCCATAAAATGTGCGGAACCACTTGGTGCGGTCGAGCCTTTTTTTGCTGTTTTTTGTCAATTAAACTATTAATTTGACAGGAAATTCCTAGTTTTTTCAACCGATTAATTTTGTCGTCTCCAACTCAAAGATAAACAATCAAAAGATCGCAATTACTACTGATAGCTCTTAACAAAAAAATAAACAGTTTTACAAAGAACTGCAATCACAGCTCATCTATTTTTTGTCACTTTATAAAATTTTCCATATTTCCATTAAAAACAAGTTGTCATTTGAATCAAAAAATGTGATTTTAATGAATAAATTTGTTCTGTTTAAAAAAAAAGAGAAATCATTGCGATGAAGCCCTTTTTGGCACCCCCAGGTGTGTGTGAACCCTTAACAAGTTGCTCACTTTTCGAATAAAGCTTTTCTGCTGTAGTTACGAGAGAAAGCAGTGATTCGTTGCTGTGAAAAGTTGTGAATTTCGAGAGTGTCTAACAGTTTGCCCTGATCCATGTGAATAAAAGACGAGAGCATCTATAATTCAGTTGGTATATTTATACATGTTTTGAGGCTGAACGTGAGAAGCATTGTTGGTGGAAAACGATGACTGGTGTGAGTTGGGTTAAATCAGACGGTAGATAGAAACACAGGTATACATTTAGAACGAGAGAAAGAGAGAGAGAGAGAGAGAGAGAGAGAGAGAGAGAGAAAGAGAGAGAGAGAGAGAGAGAGAGCTGCTCCGGAGAGTTTGGCGCGAACAGCTCGTAAACGTAAATCTGACCTGCCAACTCTCAGCTCCTCATTCACCCTTTCTCTTCGTCCCATCGGAGAGCCCTCTGTGCCGGAGGCGTATGTTAGTGGACTTAACGGTGTGAGGATTCACAACAACGTAGAAAGAGAGTGGAGGACGATAGGGAGTAGAAAAAATAGTTTACAGCAGTGGATACTGCTGAGGCGTAGGAAGCAAGTGGAAAGTAGTTACGTGTTGCCTGAAGAAAATAGTATCGGAGGAAAAAAAAGAGCTAGGCCAGAGAAAAGCGTTGGTCGTAGTTATACACTTATTTTCATTCGCGGTACTTCAGTCGAAAGAGGAGAGTGAGGAAAAAGAGGAGGAGAGGATAGTCCTGCGGGAGGATCTCACAGTCTCATTTGTTACCCTTAATGTCCTTGGAGTCTCCCTCCCTCTATTCGCCTGCCTCTACCATCCCACCGACACAGTAGATCTTACCGAGGATATATGACCCTTCGTCCGAGCTCCGCACTCCACTCTACTCTCTCCTCTCTCCCTCCCACTGCCTGCTTTCTTCCTCTCTTCTCTGTATTTCCATTTTACATTTTTTTTCACCCTCCTTTTTTCTCCCTTTTTCTTTGTAAATATATTCCACCGCATATTGCCACCTTTCCTTCGACGAATATCGACACAAATTATTGCTCACTCTCTATCGAGTGTGTCTGATCGGTAAATGACGTCGATTTGATTTACGCGTTCACCTCGATACACGGAAAAAAATCACTGCAACTTTTTTTGTCAAATATTTACGATTTTTTTTTTCTTTTTCAATAAATCGACAGTCGTGTTTGTTGGAATACTGTTCCATCTCATTAGACGGGACAATTTATTAATGTCGCACATAAAATGAATGAGCCATTGTTGCTATAATTTTTGACAACACCAAAATACTCTGAATTCTGATATTCTAAAAAAATCATTTGACCAAATAGGAATCACTGGTCATTAAATATTTGGTTGCAATAATAGATGAATTAGAAGGAGCGGATTATTTAATTAGAAATCATATCGATTGCTCATATTTCTAATGAAAAGATATTGTCTTTTGTTATGAAATTATTGAGTGGAATAGTCGTGAATTTATCAAAACATTGAATAATTATTGACAAACTCTCAGATAAAATGACAGAGGGGACGAATATAAAGATCCTTTTAAGATTAGGAGGAGATTCATTAATTGGAAATGTTTGGGTATAAAACCGATAAAGTCTCAGCCGGGGAGACATACATTCCACTTTCATTTGGTGTAGTCACTTGGCTCTCTAAATGAATTGGTTGCCGGAAAGCGCGGAATATCTATCTCCGAGCCAAACTCAATTCTGAGAGAGAAAGAGAGAAGGAGCAAAGTGGGCGAAAAGGGATGAGTGGTTGCACTGCCAGCAGCGCTGGATTCTCTGTCAAGCGGTAACGGTTCTGTACGACTCGCCCCAGGATGAAGGAGAAGTTGAGGAAATTTTGCTGGGAGTTTGGTGAACATTGAGAGTGGTGCGCACGCGTTTTGTGGTTATACCGAGATGGGAATGAGGACCTGGCAAGGACTTTCCATGTGCGTCCCTACCGGCTGCCTGCGTAAGTGTATGTGAGCCTAGAACGGAAATATGCTATTGAAGTTCGGGACGCTCGATTTACGATCGCTAATCAAAAACTTGCACTTGTTACCATCAGCTCCAGCAACTTGCTATATACATTGATGCATACAGGGTGGGTTTACGAGGTTTTATCGTCATAATCATTACAAAGTAACGGCAAAATGATCGAATACAATATTTCCAAGATAATTTTTTGAAATTTTGCGTCAATCTTCTTGAGCGTCGTATTATAATGTGTAAAAACATTCGAGAAGGTTTCACCGTCTGGTAATCGAGATATTCAGTGTTTAAAATCGCAACTTAACACGAGGTCTTATGGGAAGTTACGAAAAAAGACGATATTTTACAACTAGTAACTCGATTTCTAAACGATTAAACTTCCTGAAATTTTACCCACAGTCGAGTATGATTGTTAAGAAGATTCACACGAATTTTAAACAATTAAACTTGGAATTTATCGAACGCACGAGAAGCGATCGATCCTTCTAAAGAACTTTTGCAACCTTCAATGTCTTCGAAATTTTAATATTCAAACAATTTATATTGTCAGTAAAATGTGCACGATGCGAAACGAGGCTTTGAATGTTTATAAATATGTTTTTTTAGACTTTTTACTCAATTGATTTGAATGAGAAATTAGAGATGATTTTGAAACTTTCGAAATACCCTCATCTTTCAAAAAACGTGTTTCGTCGCCATTCAATGTTTTCGTGGCTCGAATATATATTCAAGGGAAAAAGAGTTATCGCCTCACCCTGTATATACATCTGAGAACAAAGCATTGGGAGATGAAATTACGTTGGGGCTTCCCTTTGTTTCAAATCACGTGATCGTTGACCACTACTGTTTCTATCATTCTGTCGAATAAACATTAAAACAGAGTTCCAGAAATATAGTCTCATGTTACGTGAGCCTGTTTATATAATATTAATATTTGTCGGTACATATGCAATGAAATCGCGACTTCCAATCTTTTGACTTACACGTGGATTGGCCATTATTAAATCCATTGATTGCTTCCTCATCTTTTCTCATTCGTGTTTGACTCGAGATTAATTAGAGAAATACGTCACTCTTGCCAGGGCTATTCAGGGCATATCTTTTTTTTAAATGTATCTCAACAAGTTAATTTTTTTTATTGTCCATCGAAGAGAAAATCACGAGTTGACTCTTTGGGCCGATGTGCCAAGGTGTCTTAACCTTTTTATCCAGATTTTTGATTCTTGAACTACAATTTCAATAAAAAAATACAGAATTTTGTTGGCACATGGTCCCTGGGGCATTGATGAATGTAGAAAAGTCCTGAATTAATTATTCATCAAATTTTTGTACTTTTTTGGCAAATTTTGTAAGCTCGATACAATCCTAAAATTTCGAATTTAGCTTCGACCATGACCATGACGTTTTGCAATGAGTTTTATTCAGAATCTACTGAATTTTTCGTTCAGTACTAAAGTTTGCGTTTCGATGTGGAATCAGACAAATGGCTCCCGAATCTGTCTCCTTACTTTGATTCAATTTCTACAAGAGTTTCGATTGTTCTCCAAAATTCGATTTTCCTAAATGAATGTTTTGTACTCAAGGGACCAGTAGACAGCGACCATTGCGTATTGATATTTGAAATACGTGAACCTTCTTCTCCAGATTTTAATTCGCCATTGGGGTGTTTTAATTGATGTTGGATTCTACTCATCTGTAGAATTATAATAAAGCCAACCCCATTTCGTCGCTTTGACGTTTTCTTGTCCTCCGAAAGAGTCTCTCAATTGTGAGAAAAATTTAGAGCCTTTGTCAACTGACGAACAAAAGTTTGGGTCTTCCACTGAATTCGAGGAGGTGTAGAAAAATGAATTAACCATAATCTCTGTAATCGATCAGACAGAAGTTCAATGTTTTCTTCACATTCTTCTTTTTCCATCAAACATCGGGGAGGGAGACAATAAATATGGTGAAGGACGAACCATATGGAAATAAATGAAGTCCATAATCAATTTTTGATGTGAATTTTTCCCCTAATCGTCAAAACTGTCAAAAATTATTGAAAAAAATTGTATTTTTTTTTCACAAATATACGCTTTTAGAATTTATTTGATCAAATGCGGCACCGAAGAATAAAATTTATCGAGAACATCATTGAAGAAGAAAAAAAAGTGAAAAATGATAATAATCTTACGCAAATTGCTTAAATTCTGTAAGTTTTTTTTTGGGAAACGTGTAAGGAAGAGGGATTAAAAATAAAATTTAATCTCGAATGGGCGGTCTGTTACGAATGGGCGGCCATCTTCAATCGAATATATACGTGGCGCGAGAAAAGGGTGATGCGAGGATTCTCTTTGTTTTGTGAAGCTTGTAATGAAGGTTCCCTTCTTTTCCTTTGCCTTTGATTCACCCTAGCTCCCACCATTTTATGCAGGGTGTGTATCCGACGTAATAATATATTTCTTCTGCCATGAAGTAATATGTTTCCTCGATAAGTTAACCTTGGTTTTTGTGATTATGGATTATTTGTTTCTTCCAACCAGATAGCGAAGGAAAGAGAGAGAGAGAAACAGAGAGAAAGAGAAAGAGAGAGAGAGAGAGAGAGAAATAAAAATGAAAGTAAAATATAGAAAGATGGGTTCAGACGTTATAAAACAATATTGCTGGACATTAGCACGCAGTCGCTTACTGTATGTTTAATTTTGAGGGGCGAGAGAGTAAGAGTGAGAAAAATGCAGAAAGTTAGACAGGGTGAGAGTATACTGTGCGGGAGCTAAAAGGAGCGGACCAGGCCACGTTTTTTCGTAAGGGCGGTTCCCGCGACGCCATTTTGCCCGCTCGGAAGGGTTGTGCGCACCCCCAGCAGCCTGTGAATTTACTCTAATTACTTTTCCCTGGCATTACGCGTTGCGAAAATGTTATTGGTAACAAAGAGCTATTTCGCAAGCTTGCTGTTCCTCTCACCACCCTAAATATAATACATGAAAAACCGAACATAATTATACAAATTTATGGATATTAAATACATTAATAACTTCATTGAATATCAACAATGCCTTCACATCCTTTGGCCAACCGCTCTTTTTAGTCTTGCGCGTCCTATTTATTCACGAATATTAAGGAATATTGACGAATCGATCTATAAATTTGATTTTCCTTTCATCTTATAATTGCAATCACTCTGCAGGCTCAGTAGCGTATCTTTTTTGTCATATTCTTTCGATTTTTGGACAAAATGTTCAGTAAATTGTCAACTTTTCACCCGAAACTCTTCGTAAGAAATCTTGAATTTTGTTGAATCCTTTCGAATCGAAGTTCAAATCACGTGGTTTCTTTTCTTTGTTTTTTTTTTTTTGGTTCTTTACAACTGCAGACTCTCGTAATCTTATGAAAGCTTTCTAGGGTGGAAATATTTTTGGCCTTTGTAGAAATTGAAGATGTTTGACGACATTACCGAAAATAGGGGAGCACGGAGAAGCCTCTCGCATGCGTTATTGGTATCAATGGTGACACGTACAAAAGGGATAACAGAGAAACGTAAAACCCTTCGTTCCCGATGAAATAAAACATCTTGGTTCAACAGATCTTGTACTCAGTTCTACACCCTTTGAATTTAGAAAGCATAGAATCATCAAAGACACGAAAAAGAATGCGGCGTGGTAGGAAAAAAGTTTTGTAAAAAAAAATACGAATGATTAAAGGAGCACCGAGGTGTAAGACTTTGAAGAAGAAGAATGAAAAGGGTGCCCGAAGGTTTTAACTCGAGCTTTTGCAAGTTAATTCCACGGAGGGTCGCTTTGTATTCTAATTCTTTGTAGACCGTGTATTTTGAGCTAATTCGAAAAATGTGTGTGCCACCAAAGGGTAGTAAATTCTCGTCTCTGTAATCCTCGAGGAGTCGTTGAGGTCTTGCTGAGAAAGAAAGGAAGAAAGAGGGAGAGAGATTAGAGGAAAATTTATTAGAATGGCTTGATTATGTCCACGTTGGACCATGAGGCAATTATAAAATTTCTGTAGGAAAAATAATAGCTGCAACAACATTATAATGAGAACGATAGTTATCAGGATTAAAAAACTAAAGTAACGTGGAAGAGAGAAAAAAAAGATAGAGGAACAAAAGTATAAATCTTCGTTCTCTGTAACTGTGTGGAATTTACAAGCAATTTTGAATATTTCAAAAACGTTAATTTAATCGTCATTTTTTAGTACAAATGCTATCGAATTTGACCCCCAAATTTGAGGCAAAATCACTCATTAATTGTTCAGATTATTCACTACTTTTATTAAAGTTTATAATTTTCTACTAATTTCTTTTTTGTTTACGATTATCGAAAGTCGAAAAAAGTTTAAAAAAAAAGCTTTGAAATCTATAAAAGCCTTGAGATATTCTAAATACGCTGCACTTTCTCCACCAATTATTTTCCATAGACGTGTTGCAAATGATCTGCAAAATCGGAGCAGGGGGAGAGTCTTTGGCTGAAGGATCGAGAGATAGGAGGATTTGTTGGAGAGTGTCATTAATATCGAGGGAGTCCAGACGTGGAGAGAAAAATGTACGTGCTTAGTGCAGAAGGCATCCGATATCGTGCTGGTTATAAAATCAGAGGGTTAGTAGTGGTTGCGGACATAATCCCCGATCAGAATAAAGCGTAAGAGGAATATTTTCATAAATCCTCAAATATATCCGTTGGTCTTGAGCTATGCCTCTTATTTGGCAAAACTGGTGGAAAAAGAGAGTTGGAGAAATGGAGATGAAGAATGAAAAAGAAAGTATAAAAATTGGAGAGCTGGAGGCAAAGAACATGGTGGTTTTGTGGCCATAAGAGCGCCCATGGCTAACATGGTAAATGCTTAAAATGCTAAATGATGCCGAGGCTTCATTAACGTTAACAGCGACGAGAGGGAGGGCCAAAAATGTAGATAAGAAGAATGAGAAAGGTATATATATGACGTACGCAT
This sequence comes from Campoletis sonorensis, assembly GCA_013761285.1. Taxonomy (NCBI): domain Eukaryota; kingdom Metazoa; phylum Arthropoda; class Insecta; order Hymenoptera; family Ichneumonidae; genus Campoletis; species Campoletis sonorensis. The sequence continues at coordinate 912,878 of JACEOJ010000085.1, forward strand.
ATAGAGACAAACGGAAAAGGCTCAGCTGTTGCTGATAGGTCGACGGGTATTTCGGGACAAGCTCGCCCCGGGAAGATGGCCGATCCCTTTTCCACACCCGCATTTTTCCAACATTTTCTATCTCGATCTCTTCCTCTCAGTCTTTTAATGCTTCTCCCTTATTCTCTCTCGACACACGCCGAGTTTCAGGGCGTCACTATGCACGCAAGCACCCTCATCCTCATTGTCCTGTGCCGCGGGCGAGAGTTCTGCTCGCCCTCGCTGCTGCTACTCTCGGACGTACGACTCTCTCCTCGTGCTCCGGGGGCTTGTATCGCATTCGGAGAGTATATACGACGCCAGAACCCCTCTTCTGTTCCCCAGTTGAACGCCACGGCAACGAGGCACTTTGAAATATTATTCAGAAACGCGGAGAGGGAGATATTTGCGGAGCCGTATCGCCTCCAGAGTCCTCTACATCCGGCCAACAATGAGATATCACCCAAGAGTTTTAAAAAACCGAACCCCTGACCCTCTCTCACTCTTCTCGCCAGCGCCTGAGTACCCATCGGACTACCCTTCACTATATAACTTCCCCCCTCGCTAAACTCAAGGAGCCTTTGTCGGTCCAGAATTTTTCGGATAATTTTTAATTAATTTGTTCGTCCTGACTGGCCCGGAAAACTCTTCCTATCTTTCTCCCTCTCTTATTTCCCTTTTCTCGTCAAGCTTCCCTGCTCGCACGACAACCGCATTAACGTTGCGTTACTACGCTGCTGTCTTCGCTTTTTGTCTTTTTGAAGGGTCCACGCATAGTTTAAGTGACGAGCTTCGTGGATCAAGGGGAACCAACGTATGCAGATTGCTTCGCTGTCATGACAACCTGACGACATATCTGACCTGGTACCCCAAGCATTTTCAAGTTAATAAAAAATCATTTTTAAACAGCTAGGAATTTCGTTTGACGAGAGACTTTTAATAACTTGAGAATGAAGTTCAAACATTTGAGATGTATGCACTTTGAAGCTTTCAAATACCGAGTTTTATTCTCGTGTGTACCGAGGAACTAATTTACCTCAGAACGTATATTCGTTTTTTTTTCCTCCAGTTGGTAAGAAATGTGAATGGGAAATGTATGGAGATTACATCAAACGAGTCAACGTGTCTTCGTACTCAAGTCTTCATGATAATCCTTTTCCTTCACAACCTTTTGGACACAAAATTCAATTTGGGTGCAAATTTAAACAAAACTTATTCACTCACTGTGGCTTTTTGTACTTGTTCTTAAATGTCAGTTTCATTGAACTACATGAACTTTTGTACCGATCAAACCCTGTCATTATGGAGTCATGACGGTTTTCTAAAATGACGAAATTTCGGAAAATGTGTGAATCGAGGCTGTCCAGCTGCAGCACCGATGAAGACTTCATTTTTCTATTTTTTTATTTTTCCAATTTTTATTCTTAAACCAATATATCGACGAAATGTCTGTTAAATTTTAAAAATGGCAGGACTTTATTTCGAAATTCTTACAGAGTAATTTTGGCTGAGAAATAAAAGATTTGTCGAATTTTTATTCGAATCCACTGCAAAAATATCTCGAAAGTTAATTTTCATTGTTAAAAAGATCTGGGTCTCTTAGACCCAGTGTGTCGTTAAAAAAAAAAATTCGTATTGACTGCAGGAGAAGACACTTTGAATATTAACTTCGAGTTATTCTTCTAAGCACGTATTTCGCGTTGTTGCTTTCTTGCAACGCTTGTTTTTCGTCATGTTTGTTTTGTTTTACAAAGTCAATAGATATCGGAAAAGAAAGAACTGCCAAACGTACTAAAATTGCAAATGAAAATTTGTCAAAAAAACCATTTATAAATGAGATTTTATCGTGCGTTTTGTTTTGACCGACAATTAAATGGTGATTTATTTTTTTAACCATGACGATAGGAATTTTCAAGTTATTGAATCATCGGATTTCTTGGTCCACGAAATGAAATTTTCTTTCGTTTTAAATACACATTTACAAAGTTGTGTGAAATGCTTGGTTTTTAAGCGAGAATACAGCCGACGGCGCGGATTTTTTTTCAACCTAAATCCCTCGTTTTATCCTTTCGCTACTTACGCTTATAATAAATTAATAACTTTTGGATTTTGGCAAATGCAATGACCATTAGATCGTGGCGTTAGCCTTGAGCTGAAAAATCTGTTTTTGGGACCGAAAATATTGGAGATTATTTATAAAACGCTTAATTTCACTGGCGTTAAAAACTGAAAGTTTTTCTACGGCCAGACGCTTTGTTGAAAAAAGAATCTTTCGTTGGGTTAATCAATTTTGTTGGAATTATTGTTTTGATTCGAAATTTTTTGATCGAACGATGTTTGAATTATTTTTTTCGGACAATTCGCTGATTCATTGAAACACTCGCGTTGCGTGAAACGATTTTTTTTTCTAAACGAGCTCTTGCGAAACGTTCATTTCAAATCTTTTATGGAATTAATTATATTTTTTATTAAAGAGACTTTTGGAGAGCTCAATAAACGAATTTGTTCTTGCGTAGAATTTTGTCACGAGTTTACGAATCTATAAAAAATATTCTATCAAAAGTGACATTATTTTATAATTTTTAATATAAAACGAGGATTATAATAACGTAAAGGTAGTAAATTCGTTGCACGTAATTTGGTAAAAATGTCGAGGTATTACGTCAGACAGGGGCGCGAAACGCGGGAGTGGAGCTCGTGACTCGCTAGTGGAAAATAAAAAATGGAGGATTTGAACCGACGGTAGGCGTAATCCTCCTTCGCCCTTGCCCAATATGGCAGCCGGTGCATGCGTCTCGTATTTCTAACGCATTATATTTTCGTCTGCTGCACCAGCGCAAATAATGAATGTAAAAGGATGAGAATGAATTTTGACAAATTTTTTCAAATAAAATTAAGCGAAATATAAGAGTAGAAAAAAAAAAAAAAAACAGATAAACGATAATGAAATCCGCGATTAGAAGAAACATCGTTTTATGTTTTTCAATTCATCAGTCGACGAACGTGACATTGTATCGTGTTGGACATGGTGGATATAAAATATCGGAGTATTTTTGTTGCTGTTACGTGTAAACTTTTTTCATACCCGTCATTTGAGTGTGGCGATGTGACAGATCGATAAACGGTCGGATTGTTAAAAAAAAAAAAAAAAATCTCAGTCCCATTTCTCGCGCGTTGTTTGCTCTAACAGCCGTGTATTCGGGTCGAGCAAGTTTTTTTAACCCATTTTCATAGCTGTTTTTTTTATTTTTTTAATACTATTTTGTTCTTTCAAGCCCGACGCGTTGTTTTTTTCGTGATGAACAGAAAAATCGAGAGCGAGAGTGAACACTTTCGTTTTTATTGAATAGAGGACCAAAAAGTATATAAAAAACGTGCAAAAAAAAAAGGAAATGACAGCTAACGACAGATGCTGTTTTTTTTTTTATATTCAAGTTTTTTTGCAACTGTGTGTCGACGCAATGAACAGTATTTATACACGTGTTAACAGTATCGTTCGTGACCACGCGCAACATGTTATACGTACACCTGCGTAATGAAAATGTTGCCTTTTTTTTACACCCGCGATAGACCTCGGAGACGTAGATTTTCATGGAATTATCGATTGGGGATGGGAACCGCGGTGGGGAATAAAAAAAACGCAAATATATCTACAAGACTGGCAAACAAATCGAGAGATGGGTGACTAGTTCCACGAGTTCATCGATTCCACGAGGGATCGACCCCGGGTTTACTTTATATTTCAGGAGCATGCACCTTCAGTTTTTTGAGTCGTATTTTCGCGCCCGTATTTGTACAAATATCATTGATTCGTTTGATCGATAGTTCAATCGTTAAATTGCGTGGTTGCAGATGTAAACGCGAATTTGAGGTTGTTTCTTTGTCTGGGTTTTTAACATTTTGAAAAGTGACACACAGAAAACACTTAATACTTCCCCGTCAGGTTCGTTTTATCCTCGGAGCCTCGATTTATGCCTCGCACGTCTTTTTCCCTCGTGACACTCTCTCATTCCGATTTATTTATCTTTCAAATGATTCGAAAAGTTTCGAAGACTTTATGGAACTGACGATTAGGTACGTTTCGAAAAATTGACGATGATGCCACAAGATTTTTGTGAAGACTGATCAAACGCAGCGCGAACCGAACCCAGTGGGACAGACTCGGGCTAAAATACTCGTTCGGGTCAACTGGGGTCCTGCAGCAGGTCGCAGGGTCGAATCGTGGGACTCTCCAGAGCGACCTGCAGTCTCAACCAATGGGCGAACGGCTTATGCTCAGAAACGGGTTCACAGGGCATATGTGAGCTCTTAGCTTAGATTATCATACAGGTATTAAGAGTCTTGTCTTTCTCTCTCGTCGTAGCTCTTGCAAACATATTACTCGACTTTGCTTTACAGAGCTATATGCATATTTAATCGAAATTTAAATAATGACACGAACTCTTTTCGGAGAGCTGCGAAGGCAGTCAGTTTTCTGTGGTGTTCAAACGTTATAAGAAAAATTTTACGTCACACTAATATAAATAAAACTTTTACTAATTATTTACACTATTGTCTCGAGACTGGTGAAAATATTTCAAAATTTTCCACTTGGACGATTGAAAGTTACGAGAATTCTAACTTACTTTCTTTTTTTGCAACTAATTTTTTTCCAAATTCACAAAACTTTAGATTCGATATAGAGGAATCAATTTGCGATAAAATTTTGGACACTTATATACTCAATTGTTATTGAACAGTGAATAAACAATGTTCGATAAAAGCGATGACAGAACTCGAGCTGGCGGCTTCATTTTTTTGGAAATAAATATAAAAACAAACATTTTTGAATTCATGGCAGTTCCGACCTCTAAATTTCTGTTGTTACGATGAATGAAATTCAAAAAGTCGTTATAAAAGAACTGAAAAATGAAAAATCAAAGAAAAAATAGACGTTTAGCAACAATTGAACAATGTCTCATGCCTCGTGCGTGTTTTTTTTTCTGAAACGATACCAAAGACGCAGATTTGGATAATAAATGAATAAACCGATTGAAACTTTGACGTGATAACTTTGTGATGAATTTTTTTCAAAATTCTTGTAGCCAGTTAATTTATTGTTCCGCAAAATGTAAGTGGGTCGATTCGATAGAGAATTAAGGATAAATCTGTGCAATAAATAGTAAGAATTTGAGTTATTCCCATCGACGTATGTGCTGATACAAAAAGCGATGGATGGATGCAAGGAAGTTGCAATAGGAGAGTTGTATATATCGCGAGAGTGATCGAGCAATCGTCTAGGACTTTTTCATTGTTGAAAAAAAGCAGGAACTTGGTGTGTTTTGTTGTAAATGAGGAAAGGGGGTGTATTGGAAGGAGAGAAAAATGGTGAAAGTGAACAAGGAAGAGAAAGAGGGAGAGATAAAAAGAGTTAGAAAAAGAGAGAGGCTTGAGGTATGGCCTACAAAAATACAGATTTCCAATAACCGATAGGTTACCGCACCCTCTCAACATAGAACACAGAGAACGCAAGGCTCAGCAACGCTTGTCACAAGGGAGAGAGAGAGAAAAGGAGATGGATAAAAAAAGAAGAGTCCATTTCCCTCATATTCTCTCACACTTAGTATCGCAGTGTTTTTATTTTATTTTTTCATTTTATTTTTATCGATTCTCTCAATGTCATTCGTTCTCTTCCCTTTCCCTGGCGGTCAATCACTCCGTACCCGCGATTCTGCTGCGATCTTTTTCTTTATTTGTATCATCTATTTTTTGTACCTCTCAATATATTTTTACTTTCTTTATTTTCTTTTCAGTCTCACGTCACACGAATCTCCACGTTTCTCGTTATCCTTTTATTTCATCGCTCTCTCTCTCTCTCTCTCTCTCTCTCTCTCTATTTTGTTGTTTGTCGGTGTGAGCTTTTATTTTTTTCTTTTTACATGTGTATTACGCTTTGAAACACACGCGGTTTTCAGGTTCATCTCTCTCTCTCCCTCTTTCTCTCTCTCTTTCTCTCTCTCTCTCTCTCTCTCTCTCTCTCTTTTGCGACAAACCTGGTCAACAACCTGTGTGATACTGCTCTCTCTGTATGGCTTCATCACGATAAATGAACATGTGTGTCCACTTTTGCATATGGATTTGTTGATTTTTCATTTTTCACACGTTCATGTAAAAAACATGGTAAGCATTCTCGTTGCTTAGACTCAAATCTGCACCATTGAAAACACACTGTTGTTTTTTTTCTCCCTCCCTCTTTCTCTCTCTCTTTTTTATTCGTTAAAAAATTCTGCAGGAAAGAGATTACGAACAATCGGATTGTCAGGAATGAAATACCAATATTTTAGACTGCGGATATTCGACAAGGGTTCAAGTTGTTTTTATAATTCACTGCCACAACAAATCTTCAATAAAAACTATAACTATCGAGTTACCGGATCCAGAGAACTAAATATTGTTGGGAAAGACAAAAATTCATGATATTTTTATGTCTTCACTTTTTATTGACGTAGATGACGATAATATTAAAAAAATTAAGGCCATTCGTGACCAGAACGAAAGAAAAACCATAAAAAACTTGATTTAGCTCCGTTTCCATGAAAAAAATATGAAAAAAATGAAAATCAGACCCCTAAAGATTTTCTTTTGCTGTAAGATTATTTCTGAATCTTCAACAGAATGTTTCATCAGATGTTTTTAGAATTTGTTTTATTTTCAATAGACTCACGGAGTTTATAAGTAGAAAAAGATTGATAAGAGGAATGCCAAAAAAATGTTCACCAGTGTAACTCAATTTTGTTCTGCTGTACAAAATAATTTGGTACTTTGGATCGTTCGTGGGGAAGATAAGTGGTTGAAATTACGGTTTTATTATTTGCTTTTATTTGTCCACTGGTTCACGTACGTATTCGTATCGCGCGTTCTCTTTTGCTCTAGTTTCTTTAAAAGTATCGCGAGCTCTGTTGGTAGCTCCCGATCGGACCTTCGTCCTGTCAATTCTCTTTCCACATCTCCGTCAATCGACGCTTCGTTCGACCACCAGTAGCTACCTTTACCACCATATCACCAGCTTGCTTCTGGCTCTTGGTCGATCTCTGGCTCTCCCTTTCGTTCACACGGCGGTTAATAAAACATTGATTGGATTGACATCGTTGTAGGGAAGCTGGTCGATTCCAATAAGCATCTCGCTGTTTCTCGTGCACTCGAGTGCCGCTGATATTCCGAGATGAATAAGATGAATGAGTCCGCACAGTCCTATCGATAGATTTGCACGTGTTGTACGTTTTTTCTTTCATTCTTTTATCGATAAACTCTCGATAGCGAGAATTCTTTCCGGTGCATTGATTTCATTTGAACTTCTTTTTTTTTTACTCATCTAAATAATTGAAAGTTTGGATTCATCAAAGGAAAAGCTATTACCAGCCCAGACGATTAATTAATTTCGATCCGCTGTTTATAAAAATACAAAAAAAAAAATAAGTCTTCCACGTGATTTGCAAATTGTATGAATCGAACTAATCATAATTCTATATTCACGAGTTATATTTCATTATTTCTCGCTATGTAGAAACAATTTTGCATTTCGACGAGTATTGAATAATTTATTAGAATCGTTTTTCCGGCATAGGTTAATTTCCGATGTCCGCTCATAGCATGAGCCTCATCAGCAGGTGGTCGGTAAAGCCTAAACGTTATCGTTGTCCTGCCAATTTAATAGTAGAGCACTAAGCACTACGTGTTCTAATATGGACGATCACACATAGAGAAGCATGTTACCATGGGGATCCGTGAAATAGCAAACTCGCACTATATACGGACATAGATGTGTTTAAACTCATTTGAATTAATGCGCCGAGTAAATATTTCTTTTTGAATTATTTCATTATTCATAGCAATTCGAATTATTTCACGATTTCTACCAATATTTCATTCATTCAGTTTATTTACGAGGGTTTACGATCACTTTAGCTTCACTTTTTCTGTTCTTGTTCCTGTGAGACTCCCCAAAGTGTTTCCTAACGCACTACTGCATCGAACTTGCACGAGGACCAGTGAAAATTGTGGAAAACTGAGTCCACATCATTTTTTTCTTGAATGTCAGTTGCTCAGCATTGTCAGAAATCCCAGGAAAATGCTAATCGGTCACCCAACCAAGTGTTGACCGCTCATCACCTTGAGTCTCACTTGGTTAGTTTAATTAAAAACTCGGAAAAACTGCCTGATTGCGATTGATACGCGAACTGGTGGAAGGCTCAGCTCGTTCACCCAACGAAGTGTTGGCCTCAACCGACGCTGCCAAGCTTCGGTGCTCGTCACATTTTTATTTTTGATCTATTTCAATGGAGATGGATATTCATAAATTTGCTTTGATTCCATGTTTACCTATTTGTGAACGTGAATGACCTCCGTGAACTCTGAATATTAGGGTCTTGCGTGTTACCAGTCATTGACAATGACAGTGCCCCACAACGTTCCGGAGAATGTGTGTTTCATGGTCACGCACAAACCGGATGAACCGACCTCGAAATTCAAAGCATTGCATAGTGCGGTATCAATCAACACGATTTCCTCCGTGGAATGAGCCGTGGATGATCAATAATTGAAGATCCTTCACAACACCTGATGCTTTACTGGCCCAACCAAACTATTTGGGTATGAAAGATGGATTATTTGGACCGTCATTAAAGGCCCAGTGTCAGAAAAGCTGAAATCATTTTACGCGATATCCTGACCCGCAGCTGAACAGCCAACCAGAATTTTTTGCGGTTCTCAAGAAAGAATAAAAAAAAAATGATTCAGTCTCGTAATTTGTAGGAACCGGTTGTAGTCACTATAAAAAAAGTCTGACCAAAGAAGTGACGATGAAAAATTAGGCGATATTTTTGTCCGAAGCTTTTTCCAATTTTCATGGTTGGAATTTTCTATAAAAAAACAGTTTACCGAAAGCATTTGAATCCAAGTTAATTCCTTTTAGTTGGTTATTTTTTTAAATCTTGATATAATCAGTGGCGTTGGAAAAACGATTGAATTTCGAGTTCGATGAAATATTTATACCCGATTTAAGGCTCATTCGCACTTAGGGGTGTGGTCTGTACAGAAATGTGTTGTGGATATTCGAGGTCAAGTTCCCGTCGAACGGTATGCCCGTGACCGAATTCCTATTGGAAACTCGCAGTATGCATTGTGTTCATTGGGTTGTATTGGTCCTCGCGTGTGCTCTGCCGTTGTCGGCGAATATATTTACGTAAATAGAGTGTGTGCATGGACACAAGGTATGTACAGTATCGATATATGTGTGAAAGAGCGTATGTGTGCATGTGTTTGGCGCCCGCGCGCGCCAGTGCTGGTGTATACATACGTGTGACACTGGTCCCGCACGAATTGGGGGTCGACGAGCGATTAATTGGTTCAATATCAAGGTCAAAGCTCTCACTAGCGTATCATCGAATTAACATCGAGCGGGCATATTGAATAACCATCGAGAGTCCAAGACACGTGGAAAATCCTTTTCTTCAGGCACTTTTTGACAGCTGTCAAATCGCTATTTCGATAAGATTGTAAATACTCTGGATACGTCAAAAATTGATGGAAGATTGTTTCATAAAGGGGACATTAATGTCGGCGATGTTTTGGAGTGACCTATTTTTTCTTATCCATCGGATTAATTCTTACGCTTTTAATCGACGCATTATTGGAATGATTGCACTTTTTATTCTCCGTTTGTAATGATTAATTATATTTTGATTCTTTTGAATTATTTTTATTGTCGATCAAATGAAAATAAAAGAGAAACTCTGGCGTCAAGAGATTGACAAATGGTTCGAACGAAGCAGGTTATTTTAAATATGGAATTCGCTGCTGAATATTGAAAATTTTAATCATTCAATCTGAGGCAATACGTGCACATGTGATGGAAATCATTTTAACGGATCAGTCATTTAACTTCACGTCGAATCTTCGAAATGGAAATATTTCGACATAATTTCGACCGATCACAAAACGGCTGTGCCATTCTGAAAATTTCAGTTTCGAAATTTGCAGTTATCTCGCTCGCACTCACGGTTGCCAGGTACCGACTGCACCATGCCCTTAAGGTTTGTCCTGATTGAAATATTTCATCGCTCTGCCACGAATTTGTGTATTTTCGAGGTAAACAAAAAAAAACACCATTTTCCTCGTGTTTTCATCTACTCTTTCAAGAAGTTTCAAAAATGGTTTGATTTTTTAATCGAAACCCATTCCACGGACCTACTACAACAGAGTAATTGGTTTATTTTATTTGACTACAGTTTCAATTTTTTTTTGTAGTTCAAAAAATGTATTCCCCCGAATTTTTCTACATTTATCCACATCCAAATTTTGTTTATTTCATCGTAAGTTGCGATTTAATGGAACCTGATTTAAGAACATGGTCAAGCACTCCCCAAATATTGGTACAGATTCCTTTCAACCGAAATACTATCAAGTAAGGAACTGAAACCACTGCATAAAATTTTTATCGACGAAAATTTCGATAATAATTGAATAAAATAAACAATCGACATTGGGCAACCAATAAGGGCCAAAAATACTTGAAACCCAAGTTGTTTATTGTCCGAACTCGTGGAGTTTGTAAAAAGAAAGTGGTGTTTGTCCAATAAGTTATCGAGGGGTGTTAAATTACCACTTGTTCCACTAAATGTCAATGTATACATATATATATAAGTGCGTATGTACTGTGCTTGAGTGGAGTGACAATAACCAATCATGTGCAATTAACCACTGACACCATGACGCCTAAATACTCTCTCAGTACTGTGTATACGGTCTCCGGTTATGTTTCCATTATGTGGCCGTATCGACATGTGTTTCGAGCGCCAGCGTCGTCCTGCTATTGCTTCACCCGCTACACACTACGGTCACACATATTCTCTTCATTGTCATATACCCACCGCTCTTGGATATCAGCTATAGGACGTATGTAGAATGTATGTACAGACGTACGATCGCCAACGGGGCTGAGGCTAAAGGGGTGAGGATACATTGATACCTGGTCCTGATACACAACTGCCTAATAGGCCTATCGACCTATACCCACTAACCTGCACCTACTATCAAACCGTTCTATACTCTCCCTCATTCTCTCCCTCTCTCTCTCTCTCTCTCTCTCACTCTCTCTTTCTCTGTCTGACTGTATATGGTTGACCAGATCGGCTTTGACAAGATTCCGATGAGATGACGTTTACATGCACCCATCACGTGTAGTCATTGGATGATTACCCAAGGAATCAAAGTGTTATCACTGCCTCAATCAAATGACAATAACCGTGAGATTTGACACTTAGCTCTAAATAGAAGTTCAACTTCATTGGGAAACATGTCTGAAAAGGGCTTTATTTGTATTTTGTGTGGAGATACGTGCGTCTGAGAAACATAGTGTCATTGGGTACAGGAAATGATGATGATTCCAACTTTGGGATGAATGATTCGAAGCCTGTGAGATTTGAACTGGGTTTTCATATCGTTATCCATACTTTGTAGAATAAGAAGTTTGGAATCGGGTGAACGGATCCTATTTTGTTTCTTAGATGACATGGAATCGTTGCTTAATTATGATGATCTTTTTTAATGACCAGCAAAGATCCATATTTAAGTTTTGTCTGACTCGGTCCCTATGTGACGTCCATGGGATATTGTGGGTTATACCTGTTCGGGGTCAAAGGTGAGGTCAGGACCTCCAGACCTTTTTTAGACCCGAAAGCAGCAACCTGCTAAGGGCCACCTCCCTGTCATGGCCCCGTTGCCCCTTCTCTTCTCTCGCCAAACTAGTCGTCCAGGAACCCTGCGAGCTCCCCCTCTCCGCTATAGTTTTTTAGGGGAACCCTTCGTAGTGGGGGTTGCAAACTCTGCAGAAACTAGTTTCGAACTTTGCTGAGGGTTGTGCAGTACCCTTTGCAGCGTCATGCTAAAAATAACGCGCTTCGCACTCTCAACCTCTGCAAATATATATCCAAGGAAATTTGGCTTTATTCATCGGCCAAATTTTCCCACGAGATACTCAATTTCAGCTCCAAGAGACAAAGCAATGTTTCTCGATCGATGCAGCCTCGAACGGTGGACTTTTGCATATCGGACGAAATGGCAAATCTGGTGGTGCACGTTGTCCCTTAAAGATTCTTGCAATCTCTTTATTAGGTGTCGTCAATTCTCATCCGCGATGGGAAAAACTTGTCTCATTCGTTGGCAACCAACTCCGACGACTTATTTCGATGTCTTAAGCAGATTCTCCAGGATTTTATAGACGCAGTTTTTGCAGATGCTGAAGAAGAAGCTGCAGACTCGATGGCTGAATAGAACGCATGGATAATGTGCATACGTTCATTTCAGTTGTATTTCCCACGTTAAGACCATGCCCAACGGGCTCCTTTCAACCTCAGAGCAATAATAAAAAAAGATCACAACGTTCACATTCAGGAAAAATAAAAATTTGCTTGTGCACGGCCATCGTACAAAAGATTCAACTTCCAAATTGCACTCTCAATATTTTTTGGCTGACTGCACCAAACGGTATTATATCGAAATTCAAAAACCCCTTGCTCACGTCTCCTCTTCTCATGTTTTTCGTTCTTGGAAACAGTAGACGTTTTTACTTCGTTTCCAGAGAAGAAAAAAAAATGGGCATTTTTATGATGTCAGAGCTAATCCTCTGGAAAATCGTGAATATCAACGAATAAATGTTTTTCAACAGTAACAACCTTCGTTCCATCATTAAAAAGACAATATTTATTGACGCGTGTCATTATTCTGATGGCTAAATAATATCGTTGTCTACAAGATTCCGGAAGTGAAATAAAATTACATTTTCAAGTATATTCCTAGTGTTTGAAATAATCAAGGAACGTTCGGGATTTATAAATACACAATATTCGATTTGAAAGTGTGTCTTTATGTGCCAAATGTTGGAAGAATAGAGATTGTTTTTATCCAAGAACGAAACATTGAAATGCACGAATAGAAACATCAGAAATTTCTTTATTTTACACAGATTTAATTTATTTGTCGACGTAATCGTTTGATCTTTGTCTTTCGTTCGATCATTCGTTGAATCATTAATTATTGTTACTAATAACAGAATAAATTGCAAATTCGGTTTCAAGATTCACGAGGTTTTGTGCCTTGGATGCAAGTCTCGGAAATGATGAAATCTATCAATTTTTTCGCTAAAGTTAAAAGAATAATAACATTTTTCGAACGGAATTAAAGAAAAATGAACGAGATGAGCTGCAATTAAATAATTTTCATAGGTTGAGTGGTGGGGGCTGCAGGATTCTGCAGCTAGACTGCAGCTCTAGTGTCGAAGGACAGGCAGAGGGTTGAAGGGAACGGGGTGGAGGAACGAAGTTCTGAGCTGTAGCTCTGCTGGGGGCACGACAATGGAAGAAGCGGTTCTTGTTCTATAATAGAGGAGCAGTTTTTTTTCATTTCGAGCTATCCATCGTTGCGAGCTAGCTGAGCTAGCTCTATGCAAATTTTCATTAAACGAGTAGAACCGGCGTTTTGGGAAGGAAAGAACGTTCGCGATCCATGATCGCGACGGCAGTTATCTCACGGTCGCGAGAATGGCAAGAAGTAGTTGTCTGCGAAAACCCTTTAGTAGCGATGGATAAAATAAAAAGGCATTATTTTCGGAAATAAAATATTGAGTGAATAGGAGAAATATAGTTCGGCGGTTTGACGTCACGAGCAGCGGCTGAGAAAGAGTGGCAGCACCGTGCAAACCCTCGTAAAAACAGACACAGGGAAAATGCTTATCGGTGTGGGTGGTCCGATCGTACGTACATGCTCGTGGAGTTTTCGTGTTGGCGAAAAAAATGGCGGGAAAAGCGTGTGGAGGGTACGCGGGCGCAGGATCGATGAAGTCCGCAAAATGGCGACGAGAAAAGCAGGAGCCCAGAGAGAAAGAGAAAACGAGATACGCGGGTGGAAAAGTGCGAAAGCGGGAGGAGGAAGTAGCGAGACGATGGCGGAAGAGAGGAGAAATGGAATGGACGGAGGGATAGAGGTTGCAGAGAGAGGGAAAAAGATAAAGAGAGACGAAAATATGGATCGATAACGAACGAGGGGAAAATAGGTGAGTATCGTTGAGAATAAAAAAAAAGAACGACAGAAAAAAATGAAAAGGAAGATGAACGGAAAAAAAATTCGAATACTCTATCGTTCTTTCCCTCCCTCTCTTTTGACGTCCCTCTCTCTCTCGCGGGTGGGCTCTTTGTATGGCATTTGTGGGTCAAGGGTGAATCTGGGGGTTACTGCACCGCGATATTTGTGTTTATCGAGATCGCATATATAGCGAAATATCGGAATATATACGTGTGTATGATGCCCCTCGAAATAATAATTCCTCTCTTTTCAATGCCTGTTTCATTCATCGATGTTGTACTCGTGTATCGTCGACCTTCCGCGGCTCGATATATACGTGAACACATAATTTCATTACTTTACGCAAATGACATAGAGAATTATTTCGGTTGGTTCGAGGATCCAGAGTCGGTGGGCGCGAGGAACAAAGTAAAACTTTTCCAAACTAACTTTTTGAACGTACGTCATTTTTTCTCTCATTCGCTTACAAATTCGAATTTTCCTTGATGCGTTATAACTGCTGACACGATATTCATTAATAGCGCCTCGTGTGCGCTTTGGAGAGAAATACGTAGTTGGCTGAGGGTTCGCCGCGCCTACGTAAATGTATAACTAGTAATGGTTGAATATAAACGAGGCGCACATATATGGCATAAATGAAATCCCTACGTAAAAGGAAAAGACCAGGCTCTCGAGGGTGTTAGCTTCGACAGGGATACTCTCGGGAGTATGGAGAAGAGAGTAGAGGAGAGAAAAGAAACACGAGCTGTGTATGAGGATGAGGGAGCAGAGAGTTCTATGGCCGACGGAAAAGTGTAATCGACAAAGTTTATCGGGTGGCAGAAATAGTCGGCAGATAGGCGTCGCTGCTGCTAACGGAAGAAGGAAAAAGCAAGAGAGAGAGAGAGAGCCAAAAGAGAAGGACGGATAGGGGATTAACGTCGAGGATATAAACCACCCTCCGTCGGTTCGAGATATTCCCGCCTCATTTCTCTAGAGACCCTCTCAGCCAAAGACATGCAGAGCGTGAGTTCGTCGTTTTCTCCAATTGCTGCTACCCTCTTCCGCCATCTCACGCTGACATTTTGTCAAATGGAAACAGCCTTTTCTGTACATACTTTAAATCGTCTGAACGAATATCGTAGATAAGCTTTTCGTATGTACGTTGATTAAATAGTCGAAAGGGAATAAATAAATAATTAAAGACTAATATAAAAGTTGAGTTATCTTCAGTTCTTCAAATAAATCATTTTATTAAATGAAAAGTATTTTGGGCTCATGAAAACAAAATCCACGACAAACAAATTTGTTTTATTTCTGTTAATCGCTCAAATAATGTATCAAATCTGCATTCTCTGTAGAAATTTTTCTCCATTTTCATGAGCTATGGTCGATGAAAAGAAAGACTTTGATTCGATCGGAAGTAATATACCCATCGAAGCAAGTGGCGAGAATTATTCTCAGGACTTATTAATCTCGGATGTGAGTTTGTTTCATTTATTCTTTTTAGCGATTACTCTCGCGTGTGCAGCGATCTATTGAGCTTTGAATTATTAGATTTCCATATTGATGTATCAGGAGGTGTTTTGTTGTTTATCTTTTTATTATTTTTCTATTTTTATCGGAATAGCCTGTCGACACGTATATAGACCGATTCCCGTCGTACGTACCAACGGAAGCTTGATGGCTCATCGAATAAACGCTTGCATGCATCAACAGCAACTCTTCACTCATCCCCTGACCACTTGTTTTTTTCCTATTCTTTTAAAACCTCCTCCAATCCCATTTTTCTCGTGACCTCATCGCATTCATCACGGAACTTAATTTACTCGATACGAAAATTGCCTTTCACTCTTCAGTTCTATATCGCGCCCGTCTTCTCCATCGTCTCCGCGAGCTCAAAACTCTTGTTTTATCATTCTCCTCCTTTTCCTCGTTTTCTACCCCGTCTCATCTACTCTCTTTAAATAACAAGCTTTTTTTTTCTTCCTCTTTTCACCCAACAGCTTGGATGGAGAAATTCTCGTCTGTAGTGCCTCAAGAGTCACGTATAAATATACGTTTTATTCTTAAACAACTATGGACTTATTCTCTCCTCTACTTCATCCTTCCCATAGCTTTTTAATTAATCTCATCCTTTTACCTTAATCGATCGTCAACCCATCGACCCTTCTAAATAACTTTAATTAAAACGAGAGAGTTTTAATACCGTATACGTCAGAACATCCCTTTCAAAAGATTCCCCGATTTTGTCTATATATGTTTTACTACCTGTTTTCATTGCTTTGATTTACTTCCCAAGCTTTACCGTTTCGATGTCACACCATCATCAGAATCGTCGAGTCAATTGAAAAGCTTCTAAGCAGCCAATTCGCCAAATCTATAAATTTTAATGAATACTTTTAAAATCAAATGAAATTTGACACATTTATCTCTTTATGTGAACTGGATAAACATTTTTCTTGAATCGAAAATCATTCCATTAAACTCGATCATTGGAATATTGTAAAAATTGTTAAAATTAATTCAATTAAACTTTATTTTTTATTTTTCTTCCAACTTTATATTTTATACATTCAACTACAAATGCTTTTGATGAAAAAACAGAAATGTCTGTTTCGATCCTAGACAACAATGTGAACAATTGGAACAGAAAAATTCTAACAATGACAGTTTATTGTTGTGTATAACGAAAAATACAAAAATGTATGTTTTTAATAAAATTGGATTTCAAGGTCTCATTAAATTCACGAAGTAAATATCTGTTTGATTAAAATTTCCAGAGTTTCATTAAACGTCAAAGATCAACAATTCTGGACATCGAGTCTTAAAACCTCAAGGATGTGGATTCATACGAGGGGCGTGTCTGTGTGAACGAGTAAAATAACATCCGACTGCACATACGTACGTGAAGAAAAAGAAGTACGTGAGTTATTTTATGTTTCAAGGCTCGTGTACGTCAGCGAATCCTTTGTTTCATCTTGACGGGCTGGAACGTTTATCAAGTTTAGTTTCTCTTCCTCAATCTCTCTCTCTCTCTCTCTCCCTCTCTCTCTCTGTTTACCTGTGATGTTTTTGTTTGAAGCAGCAACTGTAATCTAAAGTTTCTTTCTCGTATGTCTTTTGTGTGGTGTGTATAAATGGTTCGAGATTGAGTGGAAGCTTCAATCTAAAAGTTTAATATTCTAGGCAAGATTATTCTTGGCACGTATGTCATGGAATTGAGATAAAGTTTAACTGCGATAATGAAAAACCTTATGAAAATAATAACGAAGCCCGGTTGGTAGTATTTTCCTGTCTGGCTGAACAACCGCGAGTTCTCTTTCGCCAGCATCTACATCTCGAGAGGTTTTCTCATGCAGGAGTCTGTGGCGTCGTTGAAGAATTTTCATGAGGAGTTTTGGGCTGAAAGCCCCACCTCTCAATGTCCCACCCAGTTGGAGGCTTTTTGTGGGTGTAAGGCGGAGGAGAAGAGTGCGGGGTTTCTCTTGTGTCACCACGATAAAGGGGTTGAAATGGCGGCTATGAGTGCACTGAACCGCGGGAGCTGAAGGGAGACTGACGGTCCTTCGTTGTTCACAAACTTCTCTAGATGTGGATAGACGCTTGTTTCCTTACGGAGGGACAGAGAGATGGAGCAGACAAAAAGAGGGACGAAGACAAATGGGTAGTCCGTGGGGCTACAAGCACGTAATGGCGAAGTTTACTTTGGCCATTTGTATTGTCGGAGAAGAGAAAGGGTTGGGTGCAGGGAAAGGAGTGTGTAAAGTACAGAGAGAAACCTTTCCATAGTAAAAGACAGGGACATAGAGATCGAGAGATCGAGAGAGAGAGAGAGAGAGAGAGAGAGAGAGAGAGAGAGAGAGAGAG